>PVKY010000356.1:0-52880 GCA_004027775.1 Bradypus variegatus | reverse complement strand
AGTTATGCCAGGCCCACGTTTGGGGCTTGTGCTGCACTTTCCTGCCCGGGAGAGGTGGGCTGGAGTGGGAGACGGGGGAGGGGCGCACGGGCGGGGTGAGGTGAGGAGGCCTTGGCGACGGGACTAGAATGGGGGAAGGGGTTAACGGCGAGGGGAGGGGAGCAGAAGGGGTAGAGAGGAGTTACAAGGAGAGTGGTTCACAGGGTTAAAGAAGCAGAGGTTTGGTGAGAGAGGACAGCGTGGCACAATAGCCAGAACCAGTTTAGAAAGCTTAAGATTAAAAGCTACAGACCACTTGTTGTGCCGAATAAAATCTATTAAGTTCAGTGAGAATTTGCCAATTGAAAGTGCCATTTTTTGGCTAATGTTTTTGTTGTTCTAAAGGATACTGCAGCCAAATTGTATTGGTTCTAATTCCCCTATTTATTGAAGTTTAAAAATCTGAGGGGGTAGATTTAGGAGGAAATTTAGTTTGAGCTATTGAAAAGTGACTGTATATTACCCATGATTATTTAAGAAATTTGACAGGCTTGTGATTTGTTAGGGAACTTTTGCTTGTCAGAGGCTTACGGGGATTGCCCGTGAGAGATATTTACAGTTTCCTGCTTCTTTCGAGGTTTATGATTTCCCTGGACGAGGCTGATACGAATTGGGGCTACGCTCATCAGAGGCTTACGGAGATCACCCATGGGGAGACCCACGGTGCCCTTGCTCCTGTGAGACCCCCACACGGCTCCCCCGCTCCTTTAGAGGCTTAGAAAGGCCACCCAAAATGATGCTCAAGTGAGACTAACGGCCCAGACCCATACGACCTGGTTGCAACAACAAAGCAGGCGTCCCCGGTTTGTTACTGGGGGTCAGGAAATGTGTGCAGTCTTTTGCCCAAGGCGTCCCCCGGGTTACTTTGCTGCGATGGGGAAAGACACTCACGGAGTGTCAGAGAGTTTTGACTGAGCGCTCAGGTTTCCTAGGCTTACGAAGCTGGGTGCCACGTTAAAGTGGGCTTAGGCGTCACCCTTAGGTGAGCCGGGATGTCCACAGGACATCGAACAAAACTCCGAGGGGGGATCTGGGCAGAAAGATGTCACTTACCTACCTAGGGCCGAATTAGTTGTAGATGTTTGAGAGCCATGAGGGTGAGCTGGCATCGCATCAAGGTGGTCTGAGTTGATGGACTCAAGCTGCTGAATGCATGGAAACCCGAACGGCTGTGTAGTTCGGGGAACGGAGTTGACTGGGAGGCTGCCCCATTGCCTGGAGGGGCCAGGAAACTAAAACATCAGTCAAACATCTGTCCTGGGTCTTCGGCACCAAAATGTTAGGTTCAGAGCCGTTTAAGAATCCACACAATGCAGCGAGTCATGTTTTAGAGAGTTTAAGGTTTATTAGAGGAATAAGGCAGAAGAAAGCAGGTGGGAGCCATTAGAAAAGAAAGGAAGGAAAAAATGGCTCCACGCAAGGATTATTTTTATCTCATGCTGTGAGGCCTGAATGAGAGAATCTGTGCAGGCACTCAGCACACGTGAGCACAAAACAATCCAGGTGGTGGGGTGGGTGACCTTTATCATTAATATTCTGATAAAAAAAAACAGATCAGCAAGTCAGCCCTGCTTACCTTGCAGGGCTCTGGCAAGGATCAGATGATGTAAGGTAACAGACATGAACACGGCCTAGAACTCAGGGTGCAAAATAAAGTGTTTCATCCCGTTTACACTTCTTGCTCCTTCAAAAAGCATTCTGTTTAAAAAGGGAGCCAGGCCTGAGGGATGCCAGCTTTCTTCCCTTTGCCCAGCTCCATAAGCACCTCCTGGTCCTGGGGAAGCCCCTGGGAGTCAGGAATCCCCAAGGAAGGAGCCCAAGCCCTGGGCTTTTGCTGTGCAGGAGGTCACTGCTGTTTCCTAATCTATATAATAGGGATTACAGACAACACAGCACGAACTTGCCGGCTTTCAAGCAGGAACAGGATTCCACTTGGTGATTTTCTAAAGTTAACAAAAACACATGTGAAAATGCAAATAACTTGCAGCCCAAGATCCTCACGGTGACCCAACAGCCCTAGCACATCCAGGCCCAACCTGAAAAGACTCTGGCTCTTTCTGCTGGCCAGCCCAGGGTGTCGGTCACAGGCAGGGGCCAGGCACACAGGCTGTTCTTAGCCAAGCTTTGCATGGGGCAGAACCACCCACTGGCGCTAGCACCTGGGGAAGGCTTAGTAAGAATTTCTTCACTCTAAGCAGAGCAGGGGAATCTGTTTAAAATAGCATGAATACAGCCAGTCATCTGATTTGTGTGTGTCTGCTGCATGTTTTCTAGCTATATCGTAATAATCCTCCAAGTTGGTGGTCGTCCATCAGAACCTGGGCCCCAACATCTTCCCCATCCCACTGGCCCAGGCAGCTTTGCCAAGCGGGTTGCCAGCTAGGCCCCGGGGCTTTCCGGATCTCCAGAAGGCCACTCCGGGAGCCTCCCCTACAAGTGCCCCCATTGAGGGCCAGGGTAGCTCCGCCTCAGGCCCCCTCCAAGGAGGCCAGTCTGCCAGAACAGGGGGTTTTTGGAAAAAAAAAAGTTTTTTTTTCTGTTTTTGTAAATATAACACTATTTCTACATTGACTATTTTTAAAAGAGAATGCTAAAACAAGTTCTACAGGTTTCCAGATTTCTAGGCAGGATGGGTAAGAACTGAGTTTGGTTTTCACTCACCTTCAAATTATTTGTATGTATGCACCTCAGTTCATTTAGTTACTAAACTCTAGCCAAGCCTCAACTAACGGACCAATGTAAGTTGTATTTAAGTTTGAAATATATTCACACACAAGCATGTGCCCAATTAAATTTGTACCGATCAATCTTTAGCAGAAACCCTTTTCTGACAGTCTTTACCCCAACATGCATGGGACGGAGGCTGCCAGGCCCTTGGAAGCCGGGCTCGGAAGCATGTTCAAGGCAGCCACGTGGCAGCAGATTCAAGAGCTACTGAGCCCCCAGCACCCCAGATTCGCGAAGTCCCAGGGATAAATAAACCCACAGTCCTGGCTCTCTGCGACCCACGAGAAGGACGCCCCTTCCCCTACCTGAAGTTATACTTAGGGTTCTAGGGGCTCAGCTCAATTCATGAGAGACATTGTGTTTAAATAGTTATTTGTTGATTCAAGATCTCAGAGACTGCTGCTAGCCTTAGTCAGGCTTGCTTCAGGAAATGCATCTGGATCTATAGTGACCCCAGGCTCTTCCAGGGAAAGTCACTTTTCTGAATAAATCCCTGACTTTAACATGTTTTCCCCTCTTCTCTCACCTTCTCATAAATTTAGGAGGCAGAAAAGAGTTCGGCTCCCCTGGAGATTCCGAGGGGTTCATTCATCCCCAGTTTGGAGCCCAGCAGGTCAGCGATGGCACAGACAACGCCACACCCGGCCAACACCAGGACTGGGAGCTGGGCCCAGATCACTAGGCCCCCTGTTGAGGTGCTAGCAGTGAACCGACCCAATTCAAGGTCAGGAGATCCTGCATCAATGCAGGTTCCCGTGCCCCAGACGCAGCATCACGACGACAACACTCCAGTTTCACAGCTTTCACAATCTTGTCACAAAGCATAACGTGAAAAGGATGCTCTTCAGTTAGAACCAGCTGGCAGATGCCCCACACAACCACAGGCCAGCTGCCTCGTGTGGGGTTCCAGACCCCCACCTGCCCATCACTGCCAGGTGGAGCACCCAGGCCCACCAGGAGATGGGGGGGGGCAGGGGTCGGGGGGGTGACAGGAGCAAAGGCAAGGCCTGCCCTCCCTGCCAGACAAGCTCCCCAACAAGGGGTGCCCTACACCTGGCCTGGCAGGTGGATCCAGCAGGAGAACCTTCCAAATGGGGTGGCAGGGAGCAGGCAGGGGGTGGGCCCAGGCCTCTCTGGGCTTCCAGCTCCCCTGGCCCCTGCCCCTGGGCAGGGCAGACAGCACCGTTCCTCCCCAGGGCTGTCATTCTCTGGCCTTTTAAAGTACAGGGAAGCAGCAAAGGGCAGAGATTTAAAGATGGCTGAGGCCTTTCTCCAGGCTGAACCTCTCTGGGTGCTGTCCACCTTGCCCTGGGGGCATCGTCAGGTGGGTGGGAGGCAGTGGCACCCAGGAGCTCTGGGAAGGATGGGCCATGTCAGAAACAAGGAGAAGGACTGACAGTTAGAAACTAGGCACTGCAGAGCCTGAGTTCCCATCAGAGACCACAGCCCACTTCTCAGATCCAGGCACCCATGGGCCCGCGAGGGCCTGGCCCCCACATCAGGGCACCAAAGGCTTGGGGACCAGAGAGATGTACCCTAAAAAGCTTTGGTAGCTCCCACACTCTCATCGATGCAACACAGTGTGGCTGCATGCTAGACCTCTCACGGCCTCAATGAAGATGGTAAACATTTTTCTAAATAGCCAAAGGGCAAGTTCTGATCCAAAGTATGATTTTAAGAGAAGTTCCACTTATTTATATAATTCAGATAATTTCCTAACAACTACATTTGGGCTGAGCAAACACTGGATTTTTTTTTTTAAATATGTTCTTTTAGCACAAATAAAACAGAACAAGGATGTTTGAGTCACATTTTCTTTCCAGAGGGGTCAGTGGTCTGCAGTGCTCACCAGCTCCTGAGAATTTAGAAACTGCCGCAGGCTGCTCTCAACAGCACACCACCATTGGGACCACTTTGTCAGCACAGGTTTCTGCCCCTTGCCCTGCTAGTCACCTACAAATGGGACACACAAAGCCCAGCAGAGCCCCTTGCCCCACCACCCCTCCCAGAGAAGGCGACCACAGAACTCTGTGCTGAGAGAAGCCCGCAGTGGCCCATCTTCTGTGCCTCTAGGGGACCCCAGGCTTAGCCCCCAATGGGGAGACCCTGGGAAGGTCATTGGCACTGCTTTCACAGGCTTATGAAAGGCTTTGCACTGACACCCTTCGCACAGGGCCCAGTACGCAGAGAATGCTCTGTGGCCGTTCACTGTCAGCGTAGACAAGAAAGGGAGACACCCAGAGACATGCCCGCCACCCTCAGACCTGAAGAGATCCCTCTAGGCTGAGTGGTATTTGCCAAGAGAAAGACCCTAACAAGACTTGAACCCTCCGTGAGACTTTAAGTCAAGTCAGGAGTGAGGACAGCACAGCCGAGGCTCCTGCCAAGGCCTCTGCTTCCAGGAGGCCTCTTAGCAAAGGAAGAAACCTCCAGATCTCTGAAAGATCAGCTCCCAAAGGAAAATGACAATAATGGAGATATTTTTAGTTTTGAGTCGAGAGTGAAAGATGAAGCCACCATTCACAGCCAGCTACAGCTCTCAGCAAGTGAGGAACACATGTCCAATCTAGGAGAATTGGCCTTTCCTGTTTCCCAACAGTGAGAACGTGGTACACTGTGTTCATGGACAGACCCGTGGAGCGGCCGTCACGAGGCCTCCAGTTCACAGGGAAGGTCAGCTCCCACCTCGGCGCAGCCCAGACGCCCCTGCACACACCCATGCTGGCTCACTCTGGGTCCTGCCCACCCCCTGCAGCACCACCCCTGCTGTCTGCCAGGAGGGCTGAATGACGTCTTCTCACCACTCCAGCCCAAGCAGCCGCGCCCAGCAGAGGAAATGTAGACCTCAACGCTCTCTTAAACCTATACATTCCACATCACAAAAGCTAGGTTGCCACAATGATATCCCCCTCGCTGAGCCCAAATGTGGCCAGGTCATTCTAGATGGCAAGTCCCTGGGTCCCTGGAAGTGACATTGCACACATGGGTTCACAGAAGCATGGACAACCCTTGACGAGTGTCCTGGAGAGTTCACCCAACTGAATTCAGGCTTTACCTTCAGCCAGGACTTTGGTTTGGGTCCCCAGAAACCCCTCCAAAGTCTGTCTCCTCGGGGCACTCAGAGCTCCCAACACTCGCTAAGGCCCTCCATGCTCTGCCCCGACATCTGGTTTCTATTTCATACTCATGTTGTCAGGTGATGTGACAAGCAGATGACACACAGGGTCACCACCAGCTTCTTTGGCTCAGGGCTCGCCAAATGGCTCAGTACCAGCTGAGGTCCGGCCACGAATGTTCCACTCAAGGGAATTCAGTGCAGAGGGCGCCCCACACACAGGCTAAACCCAGCGCCACGGCAAAGCCTGGAAGCCAGAAGCAGGACACCAGCTCCTCAAGTCACCTTCACTTAACTGAGTTCCACTCCTCTCATTCCACATTTGCATTTGAGAACATTACAAGTTCTCTATGGCCGGTGTTTAACTTACTGCACCTGGAAGGAGGTGTGGCCTCAGCAGATTTGCAGGAAGGTGAAGATACCCTGAGTGATCAGAACCACAGAGGCCAGGAGCCCAGGCCAGGTGGCAGGGATGTTTCAGACACAAACGAGAATGACTCTTGTCATTCTTGGTTCTCCACCCCTGGAGCGGGCGCTGCTATGGTGCTCCAGGAACTCTCAGGGCTGGATCTGGGCAGCAAACTCCCTGTCGTCTCCTTCACTTCCTGGGGGAGGCTGTGAAGGCTGGTGTTTAATGAAACATTATGGCCTCACATCCAGGGGGGCCAACATGGAAAGGAAAGGCAGAGCTCATCAGGCCCGTAGACCATACACCCCCAAAGCTGTCACCCCACCCCACCCCACCTCGATGCTGTCATCCGCTTTCTGAACCCACCAGAGGCATCCAAGGAGGGTGGCTGTGGCAGCCAGGGCCAGCCTGAGGGTGCCAGCCACAAGGAGTTCCCAAGAGTCTCCCAGAGTCACCCATCATTGTTGGTGAAGGAAGAGGCTGGTTCTGCCAAGGAGCAGCCATTGGAAGCTCCATGTGTGGCAGGTGACAGAAATCATGACTAAACCACAGGGGGCCATCCGAGGAGCAGGCGGGGCCATCCTTCAGCCTCGAGGTAGACAGCTCTGCCCAAGCAGAGGGGACACCCCGAAAGCTGTTACTTATTAATCCATAGGGGCAGTGAGGACGATTCGATTAGTAGAGACCCAAAGCCCTGGGGGTCCAGCTGTCCCAGGGGTGGGGGCAGGGCCACCACATCTTTTCCGTGTCCTTCCAAACCTGGCCCAGTGCTTGACAGAGAGAGACTCCCTGCTCTGGACGACGCTGATGGCGCTGAGTCGATTTGAGAGTGAGCTCTTCCCACTTCCAGTGCGGGCTGAGGAGAACCAACTTCAGACATGGCCTTCCACAAGACACAAACAGGAGGGAGAAGACAGGAGGAGGAGTTGAGGGGCAGCTGGTGAAGGGAATGGCCTGACCTCAAGACCTGCAAGCGGAAGAAATGGTGTGGGAAGGGCCATGACGCACAAGGGGACCAGCAGCAGGGGCCCCCAAAGGACCTGGACCCTGCAAGCCAACCAATAATGGGCTCAACACAGCCAGACTTCAGGAAGCACATGAGCACCTCAAAAACCACCAATATCCCCCCACACTATACACCCAGAGAACACGACGCTCCTCGGCTAACTGGCAGCATCTCAATGCATGTGTGCACTGGCTTTGTTTTTCTGACCTGGTCCTTTGTGGAGGGCAGTGTTGCCTTTTTCTTACTGTGTTGATCTAGTTAAAGCAGGGCAAAGGGAAAGGGGAACGGACCAGAGGTGAGACACTCTGACACCCAGGCCAGTAGGAAAAGGGCAAAGAGGGGTCCCACTGACAAGTGGGGCGCACGCAGCTGCAAACACCTTTTTATCTGTAACAGACACCCAGATGCACTGCATTAACCCCATCCCCAATGGCTGGGCAACCCCCATACTGCTGCACCCACTTCAGGAAATCCACACCCAGCACCACAGCCACTCAGAAACACCCCCACCTTAACCTGGTGAGCCACGTCATCACACTAATACGGCAGCACACTCCAGACAACCAGAGGCTAAGTGCTGTCTTTCTAACAGTCAGTTGAATTCTACGGCCTTCAGGGCTGGCAATGCTCCCCATGACTGCAGGCACCCCTTTACCCAGCAATTCCAGGCACCCATGCCAGGCTGGCCCTGCTCTTCTGCAACTCACAGTCCTGGGGCAGTCAGGCCAAAAATCAGGCAAATAAACAGATTCCCTTCCCCTCCACTGCAAGGGGCAGGCACCGAAGGTTCGGAAGTCTGGTGGAACCTGGGGAGCTCCTGTTTGAAGAGAGGATCCACAAAACTAGTGCCTAAATCAACCGAATGGGGAGATTTCACTCTGACCCCAGAAAGTGATTAAAAGGCAGTGACTGATGACAGAAGCAGACACTGCCATCAGAGGGGAATGGGGGCAGCACACTCAAAACCTCTGCCCATCGGTCTCACCCCCTCCCCTGGTTTCCCCACCATTTCCCTGACCGGGTCCCTGACCATGCCCTGGCTTACCCATCCACTCCCCAAGGGGGAACTTCCCAGCTGCCCCTATGCTTGGTCTCACCCCCAGGGACGTCTGGGCTCCAACCCCAACTCCCACTGACTTGCAGATTTGCAGTTGTCATCAAAACTCAGCAGAAGTCCAGGCTCTGTTGGTGGCTAAGGGCAGAAGGCAAACCTGAACCAGCAAGAGCAACAAAGAGGGCACGATGGAAAGCCCATGGGGCAGCTCCCAGGAGCCAACACACCCCAAGAGTTGTTAGAAAGGCAGACGCTGAACACTCGGATCCTCAGGTACCATCAAAGGCCCACGGGTTGCTGGGCCAGGGTCTGCCTGCCTGTTACTCCCACCTCTCATTACGTCTTCTGCTCCCATGATGGAGGCCACAACTTGTGGACGTTGCGTTCCTGTGTGGCCACCAGACATGAGGCCCTGCTTCCCCCACACCAATTTGGAAAACTTCCAGGAAAGGGCTCTGAATGGCCAGGCTGGGCTCTGAGGCAAGCAGTGTCAGGGGGGCTGATGTTCTTACTTAGGATGAGGCTCCTTTCCCTTGGGGGCAGAGGAGGTCCATCTCCTGGAAGATAGGAGACACCATACACAGGCAGACTTTCCAGCAGGCCCTGCCTGAAAGGTCAGAGAAGAGCTGCCAGCCTGAGTTCTGTGGGCACATCCCTGAGGAAATGCTGCCTCCCAGCAGGCCTGGCCCAGGCTGGGTTGAGGGCACCCCTGCAGCCTCCTCAACTCCAGCATCTTTGGTCTCCACTACAAAAAGGAGAGGGGTTTCACTTGCATGGACAGGATGCTGGGTGGTGCAGGTCCTGTGATGAGAACTTTACACCCCACCCACCTCGAGGGCAGGAGCTCCAGGGGCCTGGCCCTGCACACGAGCTCTGCCAGACCAGGTAGGTCCCCTGAGCTCTCAGACCCCACCAGGCGAGTGTGTACCCTGGGGAGGACCAGGCATGTCAGCAGTGCCCCACGAGGCGGCATCCGAGCTCCAGAGTTTGTGGCCAAGGACCCACCCCAGTAGGCCCTGCCCCAGGCCACTGCTCTTGAGGGAAGGCCACGGCACAGCTCCCACATCTCCTTCACGTGTCTCCAGGAGCCCCCAACCAGGAGTCACAAGCAGGAACAAGAAGGGGAGCCCACCGGACACCAGCTCCAGCTTCCAGGTGACAACGCCGAGGTGCAGAGGGCCAGGCAGCTCCCAGGTCATATGGCATCTTCCAGGCCGTCCTGACTGCTGGCTCCAACTGGCTCTGCAGGCCCAAGGCCACGGGAAACCATCTCCCCACTTTACAGGACGGAGACCTCATCGTGCACACATCCCCCAGCACGCGTCCACCCTCTGTGCCACTCCTCCTCAAAGTCTGATCACTGTTTCTTTCGTCCTACTCTAGGGGAAGAGGATTGATGCCACAGCAGCATTTACCCTGAGGCTTCGCTCTCTGCCAGCCGCTAGGCCCCAGAAGCTGCCTCGCAGGGCCCGAGGGGCTGGGGGAAGAGCTGGCAGCCAATGGTACCAGCTACCCACATTTTCATCAAAGAGCCACAGAGGAGAGAAAGTCTTGGCTGGACCGCACTGCAAACCAATGCCACAGCATCCCAGCACCAGACGCTAATGGCAGGAATCCATGTCAAGAATAAAAATAAAAATTTTTAAAAAATCATGCCTGCAAGTCTTATGCAAGGAAAAGTATTAATGAATAATGGAAAAATAAGAAAATCAAAACGAGATCCCAGTTTCACCTCAAGCGAGCCCAGCAATAATGTAAAACTGTCACCACTGAAAGCACTCGGATGCCCAACCCTGCTGGCCTGGGGGGAGCAGCAAGCAGAGCGAGGGGCCATGCAGCCCCAGGGAGCGGCATGGAGACGGGGGCACACAGGTGCCCCAGCAAATGCTCCCCCCTCACCAAGACCCTCAGGCCCGCAGGAGAAGGAAACCGCCACCAAACACCCCCAATTGGTGTATCAGGCAAGGACGCAGCCTCCATCTTCCCAGACCACACAAAGCAGAAAACACATGCACACATGCAACACATACTTTCTCATTCTGCCCTTTCTTCCTCCTTTATGGGAGAGAAGGCCAGAGCCAGATGGTGAACTGGAAAAGTAAAAATTTCCCCCTATTGTCCTCATTCTAAAGCAAACACTTGCTTGTTAGTTCCAGTTTTGTTAAGAAAACTGAAGCAGTCTGCCGCTACAGAGAAAAACCAAGTTCATTCTTTTCTTTACATGTCTCACTAAATTAACATTTTCACACATTCTGTAAGAACAGAAAACACATCTGGAACAGGAACCACGGCGTATCACTGGTGCCTCCCACCACTGTGAAGCGGACGTGGCTGTGGCTATCCTCCAGGCTGCCCTCAGCCCTCCATCGCAGTGCAGACAACAGAAAGACGGGGATCCCTGTGTGCTGTGCCGTGGGTGGCCCCAGCCCGGCAAAATGGAGACGGGCAACAGCAGAGGGTGAGGACTCTGACCAATCCCGGCCTGTTCCTCCTGGCTTCTCCGTCTCTAACACAAGACCTGGAGCTCTCAAATTTCCTTCCGCTTCCAGACCCTGAGGGTGGCTGAGCTGATGGACGGGCAAACATGCCCTGCTGTCTGCTCCCCTCTCCAACGTCTGCTCTCCGGCCACCGAGGCAGAGCCTCATGCGCCGTGGCAAGGAGCAGGGCACCAACGGGGCCGAGAGGTCTGGGCCCAGCACCTGACACCAGCCTCGGCAGATGGTGCCAAGGTGACCTCGTGGGCATCCAAGGGGTGGGTCTAAAAGGAGGGCTGTGAAAAGAGGCTTCTTTGCCTTGGCTTCCTCTCTGGGCCTGCATCTCACTCGGGAGGCTGGCAGCAGGAAGGAGGAGGAAGCCATGTCTGCTGATGCCTCCCAGCCTCCTCCTCGCACCCACACACAGGCACTCTGGGCAGGGGAGTCTGGCTGCAGCTTGAATTCAGTCCATATTCTTAAATATCCTCTTAATGGAAAACAACAAAAGTACTTACAAAGCCAACCAATGTACGTGGCCCTGCAGCATCCAGAAGAACTGACACCATAAAAGGAAGGTGCGTGGAGCCCAGGCCTGAGAAGAGCCGGATCTGCCTGCACCCTGCCCCCTGAGGTGCACAGGTCTGGACTAACACCAAACCCCGGCGTGGCACCACGGCTGTCACAAAGACACCGGGACACGGACGGCTTGGGCTCTTCGTGAGCCGTCAAGCAAGCCGATGGCAGCTGGACACCACCTGCAGTCCTCCACAGGCCCCGGCACGTGCGTGGCCCCGAACTGCGACCCTCTGCTGGGACTTGTGTGGGCTGGGACTTGCTTGAAGACAGCACACTTTTTTCTTGTGAAAATAAGCGCCCTTAAAAGTTTGAAAGCTAACTGACAGCACTGGTGATAGAAGTGAAGATTAAGAAAAGACAGGGTCTGTGAGAATCAGATTAAGTTCAGCTTTCACAGAGGGTAGGGGCAGCTCGGGGGGGATGACAGAGAGTCAGAGAAGTCAAGCTGTAGTCAATGGCCAGTCCTCCTGTTTATCCACCCACTGTCCTTGCAAGGTGGAGACTCGGGGATAGAGGCTTGTAAAACAGCCTCATAATTTGTTACCAACTGGCTCAACAGTTAAGGAGCAAAGGAAAAGAGGCCAGGTAACCATAGGAGTGGTGTTAGTGCCTTATATGGGCATAACAGTTATAGTCAGGGTGGAGACTTGTTTCAAATGTTTCAAATTTGCACGGGTTAGTTAGGCCTGACAAATAGGCTGTAACCTCTGGAGTATCCAGCCAATGGAGAAACAGGGGGAGAGACTTGCATGTTAGGCTTAGGGCATAAATAGTAATATGTTCTATTGTTCTGCAGACCAGCCACCACAATTTGGTGCGCGCCTGTTCTTGCAAGATCATGAATAAATTTCTTTTCTTCTCCACAACTGGATGAGTGTTTATTCCTTTTTAGGTGTACTGCTTGTTTTTCACAGTCTGGCAATGCAGAAGGCCAATTGTTAAAATCTTCTGATAAGCAGAAGTGACTTGGCAGGAAGGTAAGATGGAAACGCAAGGCAGGTGAGTCCAGCAATGCCAGGCTAGCAGCTGAGAGGGTCAGGTGAAAGGTCTGCTTAGAAACAAGCTGGCCCGGGGCCCGATGAAGCTGAGAGAGGCAGCTCCCCCAGAAGGGATGTGTCTGCGCCTGGTCTTGACCTGGGCAGAGGGCCAAAGCAAGGACAGAGACTCTCCTGGGAATTCGGGACCAATCAGAAGACCACAAGCCCCAACAGACGGCCACAGTGACCACATCATAAAACATCTCCCAGGCCCCTGGACAGACAGGCATCAACCGAAGCCACAAAAAGTAAGGACAGAAAGACAAAGGCCAAATCACAGCACAAGGAGAAAAGCCTAGGAGGGCAAATCAGGCCTGCAGAGACCTCAGTTCAGGGATGCTCAAATGATGGCCTCAAAATACACATGAACACCACAGTAAAGAGACAAGCCAGGTCACCCAAGGGCCGGGCAGGAGCACAGCCACGGGCCTGTTGGTCAGTAACAGGCAGCCAAGGGCGGATCCCTGAACCACTCGGCACCTCCATTTCTGATCTCCTGGTCCGCGCCTTCCCTGCAGGGACATGTCGGGAGTTCATGAGCCTGTACGTGTCAGCCGCACCCTTCATGAACAGCAGAAATGTTCAGGCAGAGTTAAAAATCGTACCACAGAACTTGCAGAAACAAAAACCAAAATAGTGAAAATTAAAAACTAAATGAATGAGTTAAATATCCTATTAGATAGAACTGAAGAGAGAACAGGTGAATGGTAAAAGAGCACTGAAGAAAGACCCCAGAATGCAGAACAAAGGGTTAAAGAGATAAAACGATAAAGGGCCAAGAGACTTCAAAGGCAGAGGGAGACATTCCACTCTACATCCACCCGGAACTCCGGAAAGAACAAAGAATGGAGGCCGCGTGCGGGAGGCACCACACACTCAGGCAGGTGAGCACCGCGAGCAAGGCCACCGTGCTGGGGCAGCCCGGAATCACCCATGACTGCACAGCCAAGGGGACGGGACCACAAGTCCGGGGGTAGACGCCAATGCAGAGGGCACTTAGTACAGGATAAAGGTAGCCTCTCGAATCACTGGGGCAGAAACACTCTTTGTAATAAATGCTGCTAGAACACCTGAGTAGCCATTTGGAAAAAATAAAATAAAATTAGATCCATACCTATCACCACAGACAATGGTAAACTCCCAATGGATCAGGGAACTAAATGAAAAAATAAAACCATACAAACATCAGAAGAAAGCTTGGTGAGGTCCTCTTTAGCCTGAGACATGGCAAAAAAGCACCATAAACAATATTAAAAAAGAAAAAGACAACTCAATTTTAAAATGGGCAAAGGAGTGGAATAGACATTTCTCCGAAGAAGATATACAAATGGCCAAGTAACACGAGATGTTCAACATCATTATCCATTAGGGAAATACAAATCAAAATTACAATGACATTTCACACCCACTAGAATGGCTACTATTAAAAGAACAGGAGCACTGGAGAAGATGTGGAGAAATAGAAACCTTAGTGGGATCATAAAATGGTGCAGCCACTGCGGAAAGCAGTTTGGCAGTTCCCCCAAAAAGTTAAGTATTGAATTACCATATAACTCAGCAATTCTAGGTATATTCCCAAAAGAATTTAAAGCAGGGATTTCAAGAGATACACACTGATGATCATAGTAGCATTATTCACAATTGCCAAAAGATAGAAGCAACCCAAGTGTCCATCAGCAGATGAGCGAATAAACAAAATGCAGTCCATATACATACAATGGAATACTATTCAGCTATAAAAACGAATGAAGTTCTGAGACATGTGACAACATGGATGAACTCTGAAGACCTCATGTTGAGTAAAATAAGCCAGACACAAAAGGGCTTATATGAAATAATTAGAATATGCAAACTCATAGTCAGAAATTACAATGCAAGTTACAGGAGGTGAGTGGAGGCCGGGAAGAGGAAATTTATGCTCAGTTGGTAGAGAGTTTCTGTGTGGGTGGAGGGAAAGTTTTGATAATGGATGGATTATAGTGATGCAACACTGTAATGTAATTAATGCCACTGAATTTTATACTTGAAAATGGCTAAAATGACTAATATTTAAGTTTATACAAATGTTACCAAAACAGAACTACACAACACAAAGAGTGAACTCTAATGTAAACTATGGACTATACTTTAATAATGATTGTAACAATGTTTCCGCAATTGTAACAAACGTACCATATGAATGCAAAATGTTAGTAACAGGGAACAATATTTGTGGGAGGGAGTATATGGGAACTTTACTTTCTGCTGATCTTTCTGTAAACCTACGCCCGTTCCAAAAAAATTTTTTTTAATTAAAAAAAAAATGACAAACTGGGAGAAATTCTATGTCATACATATCACAGATAAAGGCTAATGCTCCTTACTCATGAAGAACTCCTAAAAATTGTGGGAACAAAGACCAAGATCCCAGCCCTATGTCCCCATTTAGGGGAGGGGCTGAATAAACTACAGAGGAGATGGGCTGTCAAAGAGAAGCACAAGCGCTGTGAACTGATGTGGAGGGAGTTCCAGGACATGGTGCTAAGTGAAGGAACCTAAGCACAAAATAGTGTCTATACCCGCTTGTCTATGCAAAAAGCAGCAGGGGAGGGCAAGAGGGACAGTAGGTGGGTAGCAAAGCCAGGAGGGGCAGCAGGGAGGGCGGGTGCTGCTCCTCTGAGGCTACCTTTTTACCCAGTTCTGGCTTTTTCAAGTTACACAGGTTTGTAAAATGAGAATAAATAAAATCAAAAGGGTTGAGGGGGAGAAGACTCTAAAATGAAACACAAACAGAAACAAATGAACCAAACCGCATTTTGAAATAATGAAACTGGCACAGTGCAGGGGAACACAGAGTGAGACTTAGCCGGAGAAGCTTTTGGCTACAGAATGGGGTCTGGATGCCCTAAACACTACTGAACCCTAGTTATCGGGCTGCTTTTTCATGGAGGCTTGGAGTAGCAACTTCTTGCTGAGATTTCTGGGACTGAGCAAATTTGCAGCCTTTTTAAAGGTGTTGTTCTAGTTTGCTAATGCTGCCAGAATGTAAAACACCAGAAATTGATTGGCTTTTATAAAAAGGGTTATTTGGTCACACAGTTACAGTCTTAAGGTCATAAAGTGTCCAAGATAAGGCATCTACAATAGGGTACCTTCACTGGAGGATGTCCATTGGTGTCAAGAAAACCTCTGTTAGCTCAGAAGGCATGTGGCTGTTTCAAAATGGCATTCTCCAAAGTGTTGCTCTTGGGGTGTTTTGTCCTCTCTTAGCTGCAGCTCCTCTTCCAAATGTCACTTTCAGTTGCTCTCCAAAATGTCACTCATGGCTGCTCTGCTCTGGGCCCGTGTGTTTCTCTTTAAAGAACTCTAATGTTCTAATAAAGACCCACCCTGAATGGGGGGGGCAACACCTCCATAAAAATCATCCATTGCTTTTTCTGGGGGACATAATATATACAAACTGGTACTGTAAGCAAATAAGATAAAAATATATGGATAAATACAAAGAAGAAAGAGTACAGAAAATAATAATAATAAAAGAAAAGATGAATAAATTTAACATCAGAGCTAGAAACTGTGTTTGAGAGGCATCGCACGGTGAAAAGATGAGGCACAAACGTAAAATGCTACAAAGGGTTAGTACCCAGCTGGTGGGGACTACAGACATACGCAGATATAAACACACTTGCACACACACATGAAATGCACTGATCGATACGAAAATTAAACAGATGATTGAACAGAAAAATGGGCATTTCATACCAGAAAGCCCTGACAAGAAGCTCAAGCTCACTGGTCACAAAGGACATGCACAGCAGGTGCCAGTTCACAAAAGAGACCAAAATGAAGATGTCTGACCACATCACAGGCAGGTCAGATGTGGACACGGAGCCGCCAGGGGCTGCTGGCGGGGGTGGCACTGGGGAGCGGTGCTCGGACGCACGCCTGCAGAGCCATGGGAGCCGAGCACCTGCTTGCCACGAGCGGGCAGCACGCCCATCCCAGGCAGGAGCCCTGGGAAACCCCGCGTCCATGTGTGTTCAAAACACCAAGCTGAAGAGCAGCAAGATCTGAAAACAATCCTCATCCTTAAGAGAAAGCATAAGTTATGAAAATCCATAAAACGAATACTAAACAGTAAGGAAAATTAACTACAGCTACATGCATAAACATGAACAATGCTCAAAAATAGCTTTGTCTAAAAAAACCACCAAAGAAAACACAGAGTATGATTTCATTCGCACAAAGTCAATAACATAAAACTAAAATAATATTATTTAGGGACATGTGTATATATGATAAAACTTTTTTTAAGCAAGGGAAAGATCAGCAAAAATCCTTATGCAGGTCACTATCTTACAAGGGGGCTGAGCACACTTGGCTCTGTTTTTCTTCAAGTGGTACATAGAAGGTCTACATAATCTTTTGTAGATATAAAATTTCATAATTAAAATTGAAAACTCAAAGTTAAAATTGAAAAAGTAAGTACAAAGGAAAACAAGAGAATGTTTTTGCTAAGAAAGTAGTCTAAGAAAGTGATAAATCTTAATCCCAGGATATGAGTTTGGAGAGTAGTCCAGAGAAGGAAATGCTGAACTCCATAGCCTCTGACAAATGATATGGGGAAGGCTGAATATGCTAAATACAGTATGGAAATACGGAAATATAATTTGTGAGACCCTTTTGTTATGCAGAAATATTCCATCTACTTTGCTCTTGAAATTTTCTATTAATTATTAGCAAATGAAAAATTGATTATATAGGACTTCTCATAATCTGTGAATTTACTGAAACCTTGCTTTTTATATTAATCCCTTTTGATTTTTCACTTAACGAAGTTGTTGAAATCTCAAACTGTGTTCAATAGGCATGATAATCAGGCCACTGGAGTTTCCCAACTATGAAAAATATTTGCTCCTGCTTTCAAATAATCCTAAACCTATTATTTAACTGTGTGTGCGTGTGTGTGTGTGTGTGTGTGTTTACATACTACCCAATTTAGAGGTTTTTTTCATAACTTATGAAAATTGGAGTACTTGGGCACTTACTGACATAATCTTTTTTCTGTTTTAAACATTCTCCCTTATTTTCATGGATTATATAGCTTCCCTGAAATAACAACTTTCCTGTAATAAAACCTTTGGTAATGAGTAAGTATATAATGTGCTATTTTATAATCTGTTTCCCAAAATACTACTTGGGGTATCACACCTATGTTCATAAATAAAATTAGCTTATAATTTATGTTTTAGTGTTGTCTCTAACAGGTTCTAGAATTAAGGTACTATCCGCCTCAGAAAACTAGTTGACGTTTTTCTATGTTTAGAGGCAATCTTGCTCAAGTCAAGATTATGTGAACTTTGGGAAAACATTGAGTAATTCCCTAAGAAGTGGGTGTTTTTCTTTTAAGATATATTTGGTTGGGTTCCTGAGTTCCAAGTCCAGAGAAGTTCTTTGTGGTGATAACGAATTCTTATTTCTCCTTGGCAAGCTAAGGGTGCCTTCATTCTCTCTGAAATGCACTCTGGCATACTCAAGCTACATTTCCATCTGGGACTAGGTGACAACTGTCCATCTAAACGCTTAGGACCTTTAGAATGAGAAAGTATTTTTCAAGTTTTTCCTTTGGTATCTCTTTTCAGGGTTACCAGCTCTTCCTGCAGGTGGGTCACCAGTTGCTTTGTCTGTTGTCACTTCTGACTCAGGGGTCAAGGCCAATGACAGCCGCGTTCTCAGACACAGGTGACAATCCGTCCCTCCGCCCGGCCCACTCGCCAGGCGTTTCCATCCTTTGCCTCTGCACCTGTCCACAGGCCTCTGGCATCCTTCCATCGGGTGCACACAGTTCAGGGAGGCTACAGGTAATTTTTCTAAGAATGTGAAATCTCACTTTTATGACAAAGTTTTTTTTTAATCTATGGTGAATGTTTCTATTGAAATCTCTTACTAGATGGATTTTCTTCTTTGTATTAAATTTCTGCTGGCTCATCCTTTATGTTTTCTTTAAATACTCAGCAGTGCTAACATGCTTATTTCTCATTTGCTGTGTGACTACATTTATTCTGACAGTTTGGGTTCAGAAGAAGCATTTTACAGACACACACAGCCTTCCATCTTCCCTGAAGTTTACCTTTTTGCAAAATGTTAAATGAAAATATAAATTCCAGCAAATTTCTTCTTCATAAGCTAGAATTTAAATAATAAACCGTAATAATGTATAATTAAACAAATAATTATACTGCAAGTACAATATATACATAAGCTAATTAATCATCTTAAGAAACAACAATTCATGGTTAGTGGAGCCCATGCACTGGCGGTGCCATGCCTTCTGTCCCCTTGAGGCCTGCTGCCTGCCTGCCAGGGCAGTATACAAAACAACACCGCCACTGCTGCCTTCCTCTGGCCCTCGGAAAGCCCTCATCTCCGGGGTCTGTCCAACACCCCACAGCCCGGGTGCACATGCACCTTTCACAAGAGACCACGCCCCCCCAGCCAGCCCTCCAGACAGCACGCTGTGCCTCCTGAGGGCCCAGGCACCCAGAGTGCCAAGGACAGAGTCTAATTCCCCTTTCAAGCACATTTGGTCCATAGCAGATGATTCGAAGAACAATTCTCAAAAATTTGGGGTTCAGGATCTCTTTCCCCTCTTAGAAATGATTCAGGACCCGAAAAAGCATTTGTTTCTGTGAATTCTATCAATATTTACTATATTAGAAATAAAAACAGAATTTTCTAAAACTTTACTGATTTCTTTAAAAATTACAGTGTGACCCACTGAATGTTAACATGAGTTACATATTTTTATGAATAAGTACCTTTTCCAAAACAATTAGGGAGCAATGTGTCACTGACTCAGAGGTTTGAAAGTTTCTGTAAGGCCTGTTTAACGAAGTTAGCTGGACTTTCTCACCTGCTCCTGGATTCAGTTTGTTGTGATATGCTGTTTGGTTGAAGTATCTGAAAAACTTCTGGCCTCACACAGACATAGGGTTGGAAAAAGGAGTATTTTAATAGCATTTTCAGATAACTGTGGATATTCTTACTTGATACTATATGCAAACTCAACAAGTGGTAGTTTAGTTAACTGCAACACGCAACTTGAATCCATCTCAATGAACTTTCTGGATTTGTCCCCTGGTCTACCTTGTACTATTCCTGCATCTTTTACCCACAAGCAACTGTGGAACATCAGCCTCGGTCACTTGGAGAAACACCGGTTCACTAGGACACAGGGAACTCCCCAACGTTAGCACGTCATGAGACAGCATGAGAAAACCACATTTGCTGATATTCCCACCATTGCATCAGAAAAGTCGTTACATACCAGGAAGCTGTGAGGGCCTCTGAGGTGGGTGCAAGTGTTCCAAGACTCTAATTTTTACCAGAAAGTTCAAATCTGATCATTGGCAACAAATACTATCCATTGTTTTCTTTGAAATGCCAGCCTTACCTCATTTTTGAGAAAATGTCTGCCAAGCATTCAAGTTTGCAATAAACTACAGCTCATCTGTAAGTCATTCTTTCAAGTAAAAACGGTGTTCCAGGAAGAAAGCAGCGGGTTGAACTCACCACCCAGTCACCCAAGCCCTTCACAAGCAACCATCACACTTCATTTGCAGAAGTGCTTGATGTGTGCTTCCCATCTTGTCAAAATATTAAAAAGATGTATGCCTCAAGGATGAAGGTTTAATAAAAGTAATAATTTTACTATCTCATCAAGAACGTTCTCAAGTAAAACTGGCTTTTTATTTTTAGTGCGAGCGCCTGCCAGCAAAGAACCCAACGGCGCCCCGTGCCCACTGACGCCCCTGCCTGGACCTGGGATGTGGCCCCAACATTTTCACCCACCCTTGTCTCTGCACCACTGGTGCAAACATGAATGCAGCAAAAAAGGAAAGGAGTGCCCTCGCCTAAGTACAGTTTTGACCTCAGAGACAACCCAAAAGGGCCTCAGGAACCCCTGCAGACACACTTGGAAAACTGTTCATGTATAAGAAAAGGGCAATCAAAAATAATATTTATTTGCAAATATACTCCAAAAAGAAAAAAACATCATAAATCTTAGAATGGGTTTAAATATTTACAAAACAAAATCACACTTGCTAAAGCAAAATATTGTATATAAAAGAAAATGTTTAGCTTTTTGATGATTACTGCCTAGATGGGGAAACCAGTTTAAGATCTAGTTAATTTTTGTTTTCATAGTTTTTTTAAAATAAAGTCACTGAACTTGAATCAAAGCTCTGCAACTGAACACTTCTCTCCCAAGCCCCAGGGTTGGCAGCAGACACCAGCTCTCCTGGACTCTCTCTTGCCTTCTACAGCAGGAAAGGCCAAGAAGCGGGCCCCAGCCTGCCGAGGGCCCTCCCCAAACTGCTTGCCCTCTGGGACTGCAGGCCCAGCTGCTGCAGCTGGAGCCTTGCAGGGATGGGAGACACAGCTCTTCCTCGCCACCCCAGCACTCCACCTGACCCCTCAGCTCTGCCTTCGAGCCACGGCTCACCACTGACGACCCCCACCGGTTAAGCTCCCTGACTCCTGCTGCTACGGGCTGTGCCCATGCCTGTGGTCTGATCACACAGAGCAGCCCAGGGTGTTTCTTGAAGACATGAATCAGATGCCACCTCCAAAGTCTTCCCTTCAAACTCACAACAACCCAGACTCCTGGCCATGCCCTGCACTGTACGCTGTGTGTCCTTAGTCCTCACCCCACTGCATCGCTCTCAGCAGCACCAGCCACCCCTGGAATCAAGCTACATGTCACTTGGCATTGTGCTAGGAACACAAATAGTCTGGTCAAGAGCCAAATTGCTTGTTTCTTGGGCACATGACTTCCTTTTTCCATTCTCAGTTTCTTCATCTATAAAATGAAAAGACTGGTGGAAAACAAAAGGACCCTCCCTAGGTTGCAATTAAGATGAAATCTGGAAATAGGCAGAAAAGTACTTATAACAGTATCCAGCACAGGCTCAAACAATGTTGGACATTTTTACTACTTTTACTATTATGGAGGCACTCACTTGCCTACTGCATGACTCCCTGCCAGCAAGTACATGCCTCGCAGCTGGAGACCTGTCCTGTGCCATTCGGGGTTAGAGCCCAGGGCTTCAGACAGGCCCGGCACACAGGAGATGCTCAGTAAATGTCTCCTGATGGAATGAGTGCTTGGTGTGGGGGCAGGAACATGCCTGAGGAGGGCACAATATGGAGTTCTCTGCCCACCTCAGTGCAGGATGCTGCTACTTCAAGCCAGCTGGCCCAGGTCTGTCTCCCGGTTCCATCGCCAATAGTTGACAGTTGGGTTGGACAAGTGATGTATCCGATCTCTCCTCCAAGTACCTGGGCAGACTGCTGGACATGTCCTCTGTCATTTAGTAAAGGAAGCAATGAGGAGCTGCAGGGGCTGAGATGGAAGCCGGTCTTGCCGGCAAAGGGGTCAGGAGGTAGTGGACATACAGCACTCAGTTGGTGGCAGTGCAAATGCAGCAAATGCTACAAACGCCTTAGAAGGAAGCTTGGCATTAAGTACTAAAACGCACAACCTCTTATCCCAGCAATTCCATTTCTACAGAAAAAAAAAAATTAAACTCCCACTAATAGAGGATTTGTTAATACTAAAATATTATGTAGCTATAAAATATTACCATCATTGTATATGTAATAGGCACAGGTGCAGATACAGATCATGTGTGAGTCTGTACAGAAAGTAATCTGTGGTTTACTCTAGCATTTTGCCACTTGTTAAATCAACTGCTTCCACGAAAAGGAGTCCATGCGATGGTAGGTCCCTGGAAGCCTGTTTTGTGGGAGAACCACTGCTGGGTGCCGGGCAAGGTAGAGAGCGGTGCTGGCCCGCCAACACAGGTTGCTAGGCACTCAGGAAGCACTTCTTTTCCCAGGAAGTGGGGGGTGGAAAGCTGTGTGGCGGGCCTGAAGCGAAGCCGGCCCCCGTGCCTCTCCCTCCGGGTCTCATCCCCGACCCAGGGCGTGAGGAGGGAAGATGCCGGTGGGAGCCCGGCCAGTGCACGGGGGCCAGGGCTGCCTGGGCAGGTGCCACAGAAAGGCAGAGCTTGGGCATCACAGTCACCCCACCATGGGGGCCCTGCCAGGAAAAGGCAGACACATCACAGGACACCAAGAGGTTTGAAAAAGTGACAAGGACATGCATAGCTCTTAAAATCATTAACTTCTAAAACAGTTTGAATTTTAGAATGACACATACTCTCCACAGCTTCTCCTAGAATCCAGACCCCAAAAAGCATACCAGATGGGGATGCATGCAGTGGCGTGCCTCTGTGATCACTGCCGCTGTAAATTCTAGAATGCTAATGATTAGCACAACTGCAAGCGCAAGCTTGGAGGGCAGCTAGGGAAAAGTAAAAAAGCTGGAGCACAATGGGAAACTGTGGGTGTCTGAAGCACACTTTCAAACATAAAATATTCAGAGATCCTGACTTTCAAACCCAAATTGGACATGCAAGGGCAAAAATTTAATCACAATTAGCTGAAAGAAAGACAGGCTGGGGCATCCTATGAGTACAACAATGTGTACTCACAAGGAGAAAGGGTCGGCACCACACACCAGCCAAGTTAGAAGAGATTGGCAAAGGAGCAGAAATCACCAAACCAGAGGACTGTGGGTGTTCAAGGAGCCTCAGCTGGATGTGAGAACTGTGCAGGATGAACTCATCACTTCCCCGAGGACTACTGCTGCCGTGTCTGCTCCAGGGTCGCCACGGGGCAAGGTCAAAGGGCCTGCGTGCAGCTGTGGCCACCACACAGTGCACACGCCACTCCTGGGACACAGACGGGTCAGTGTGTGGCATGTGGCAAGTCCTCCCAATGCTGACCGCCTGCATCAGTGAAGCGAAGCCAAGGGCCACAGGACTGTGTGCCCTGCAGAAAGCCACAAGGGCCTTTACAGAGCTCGCCCTCCCTTGGCAAGGCAGGACAAATGGACTGTACAGCCCTGGCAGCAGGGGTGGGCAGAGAAGGGGGAAGGACAGATGTGGCTGCAACCTCCTGGTTTAGGAGGAACAAAGTCTGTTCCAACCCTGGAAGGGAAAACAACTGTGGCTCATGCGACTTCTGAAAAAAAACAAACACTTAAAAAATGGGCAAGAGCTTTTCCCCAAGACACAAGACTAGCCTGCAACATCACAAGCTAAAGTCAGCCACGTCAAGAAAGGGCTCTGCTTCTCATTAATAACCCAGCGAGCCTTTCTGGGGCGCTATGTGCTGAGCCCCATGCCAAGGCTTGAGTGCAACACAGGCACTGCAGTGCCCACCTCGACAGGACCCCCCAGCCTGAAACCAGTCAATTAAGTCAAGCACCTGGAAAGACACCCAGCAAATAACTGAAACAGTGTATAATTAGTTATCAAGTTGCTTAAAACAGACATGAGTCATCAAAGGGTACATGGGTGCCACAGAAGGGGAGGAGATGGGAGGGGGACGGGGTGAGTCTGCTGGAGCCCGGCAGAAGCTGGCAAACTGGGCTTGGGGACAGCAGGAGGGGAGGCCACACGAGCACAGGTTTCGTGCTACAACTCAGAGAAGGGTGGCAGCCAGACAGCTGGCAAGATTCCCGGCGGTTCCCAGAGGAGGAGCAGGCATTTGCAAGGTGGGGAGCCTGCAGGGAGGACCTGGGGTGTGGAGAGCATTCCAGGAGAAAAAGCATGTCCTGAAGGGCCTGCGGGGAGGTGTGTGTGGGGGCAGCATGAGTTCACCAACATAGAGGCAGACACTGGAATAAAGTAATATTCCAGAGAGGGTCTGAGAAGACTCAAAGGAGCAAGGAAAAGCAGGGGAGCCCCTGCTGCACCTCTCCTGCACCAGCGCAGCTCCCTCCTCAGGGCACATTAGTATTTCCCGACACAGGCCAGTCTCTCAAAGGCTACAGGGTTTGGACAAGTCTGAGGACAACCAGGGAGCCGAGCCAGGGTCAGGTGGAATAGAGACACCTGGTGAGACCCCAGCTGCGGCCCTGGGCCAGACCCCATGGGGCCCGGCTCCTGAGCCTGGCTCTCCCACCTGGACCAACAGAAAGGCTCCAGTGCAGTCTGCCCCCCCTGCATGTGCCCAGTTCACCCCTAGGAATCGCTTTTATGTCATCTGCACTTTGAGCCAGGGAGATCAGTGTTGAGAAGGATGCTGAGGCTGCATCCAGGTCAGAGGTGGGACCGCGGCAGCTGAGGGGGGCAGCCACTGCTCTACACTGCCGGCAGAGGCCAGAGAGCTGGCACGCGACTGGACCACAGGCACCGAGAAGACAACCACAAGCCCTTGGAAGCTTCCCTCTCTCCCGCAGAAACTGCCTCCCCTGGAGGGAGAAATCCCCCCCTCCTTCCTCTGAGGCTGTGCTGGCTTCTGAGCCTCTGCACACAAACTAGGCACAACCTTCATGCACAGCTTTTCATCAACGACATTCCCATCCCACTCACTCTACCTCACCTTAAAGAGAACTCACATGAGCTCTCTTACTTGAAAAGTTCTGTTCTCTAAAATTTCATTAATACTTAATTTGCTGCAAAGAGAGGGAGGAGGGATGGGATCAGAGGGGAAGGGAAGAAGGAAAGAGGAGAAGAGAAAGGAAGAAAGGAAGGGGTGACAGGCCCAGAGGACTGTGGATGCACAGAGGCTCCTGAAGTGCAGCATGGACTGGAAAAGCCGGAGCAGAGAAGGGAATCTGGCCACTCCAGTAGAGATGGCCTACACGGGAGCATGGCCACCAGCTACAGGATGCAGGGGCCAGAGCTGCCTCTGAACAGCCGGGAGCTCCCCAGGATGCAGGAAGGTGCTCAGTGGAGAGCCACTGGGGCAGCAGGACACAGGGTCAGCTGATGCTGCAGAGGCTGCAGCCTGGCCAGAGCCCAGACATTCTACACTGAGGCCCTGGAGCCCTGGGAGTGGGGAGTTGCCCCAAAGGCACACAGAGCACCCCAGGGTCTCATATGAGCACAGGAATTACAGGGAGGAGTTTATTAATCAAACTACATAATTTAACTCTGTTCGAAGAGTACTTGACCTTCCTGGGCATTTTGAAGAGTGGGGAAAAGGGAGCCACTCCTACCTATCCAGACACTGTGAGGTCCATCACCGTGGGGACCACAAGCCCCCCCAGGAACTGAGGCCCAGGCCATGCACTCCTCTTCCTTCAAGCTCGGTAAGTGTGAACAGCAGCAGCTCTTGGAGCACCACCTGTACACAGGAAGCATGCAGAAGGTTGTGCAATAAAGCATGAAGCCAGCCAGCAGTGTGGCCTCCTGTGTAACGAACGCAAGTGTTCCTGGGTCCTAAGGGCTGCCGCACAGCTGAGCCAGCAGCCCCTGCCCCTCAGGTCCCAGGGGCACCACGTCCAGAGCACAAAAGGCCTCTCCACAGGGTGACACACAAGCGGGGCTACAGTCTAGGCACCAACCCTAATCACAGACGCTCCCAGTAACGTTCCTCAAGAGACACGCAGAGCAAAACCCACAGACACAACTTTCTCAAGCCCATGACCTCAAAGCACAAGAGACAAGGGACCCAGGAGACCACATCAGTCGGTAACGGTTTGCAACAATCTGCACCTGCTCCTTGCGAAACCCAGCGTCTCACTGTAATGGTGAACCAACTGCAGTCGCTGCTGTTTCAGACTCTGCACATGCAGAGCCCATGGAAGCGAGATGAGCCAGGGTCACTGCGAGTGTCACTCACTGCCCCTCCCGTGTCCAGCAGCAGGCGGGGGCTGGAGGAGCCCTGGACATCCACAGGTGGGCCTAGGCCCAGCCGGCCTGCGTCTGCTTCCCCGGGGCCGTGGGAGATGCAGGGGCAGAGGTGCAGCGTGGTGTCATGTGGGGGGCGTTGTGGCCCCCAGGCCCCTGCCTGCAGACCCCACTCCAAGGAGCACCAATGGTCAGTGAGCAAGACCCGGGTCGGTCTGCTCAGCTGGGACAGAGCGGTCTTTCCTCAACTTCACACGCCAAGTTAACAGCTGGGCTCATTTTCACATGAATTGCTCCTAAAACTGTGGGTCCTCACCACTTTATTGAGGCAGAAAACAAGGTCTCGAAATTGGACAATCACGCTCAGTCCTCAAGCTGGGCCTGGGCTTGAACAGCCGATCTGCCCGTGGTGGTTCTGCGGGCAAAGCCAGGCCTGGTCACGCAATGGGATTCAGCAGGCCAGTCGTTAAGGCAGTGCCGAAAGCACACTCCGTGCTCTTCAGGGGCTTGCAACCTGAGCCCCAGCCCCAGTTCCCGAGCCCACTCGTTCCTGCCAGCATCCAACGGGCCTGGAGACCCAGGCAGCCCACTCCATCCAGGCCTCACCTGAGCTCCAGCCCGCAGGGCAGAAAACTCTCCTCCTGAAGGTCAGTGCTGGCCTACCTGGGGTCTCCGTCACCAAGACCCCTGGCACCATACCAGCTGCTGCTTCCAGGGGCGCAGGTCTCTCATGTCCCTAAGAATGGAGCTCCTGGAGACCCCCTGGAAGCCACCGTGCCTGCACTGCCACCTAAAGCAGGAGCTCAGGTTAATGCCTGCTCATTGCCTGAGCAAACAAGTGGCCGCGCTCTTTCTCTGAATAACCAGAGGGTCCGGGACGAGAGGACAGTTTCCCTGAGTGCGCTACTTGTGAACCGAGGCCGGGGGAGCGGTAGTTCAGTCGGCTCCAGCTCCTGCTCTGCCTCATTCACAGCCGCTCCACTGGGAATGCAGACCAGGGCGGGTTCAGCTCAGTGGCTTTCTGAGGACCTGGAGTCTGCTGAGAAAGCTCACAGTGTGTTCTACAGTACTACACAAAGCCTTGGGATCAGAACAGAGGGGACACGCCGTACAGACTCTAAAACCTCACACACGGAGCTCCTTTCTGGATGGTCACGTAATGCCCACTGGAAGGAGGCAGACACTCCCAGGGATGAAGACGTCTTATCAATAGGACAGGGGATTCTCTGGGAGGGAAAAGAAAAGAAGGTTTTAGTAAATGAGACACATCTGTGCCCAGCATCCTCCCCCAACTGGCACAATGTGTGTCTTGGCCAAGCTAGAACCTTGGGTAAAAGGGCTTGTCACATGCAGAAACAGTGCAGCCTCCTGGGCGGCCAATGCCTTCTCCAGCTGTGGTGGAGCATTCCGGAGCGCTGGGGGCATGCCACCCCTGGCCAGCTTTCAGGAACGGTGGGGCTGGCCTTTGTTTATGTCTAACCCAGGCAACCAGTGGCTTATGACGATCTACTGACGCAAGAGCTCCCCGAAGCTGCATGCCAGAAATTAACCAGGGGAGGAGGAATTTTTCAGAAACCACTTGGCAGCAGCGGCTCTGCCTGTGAGGCTGAGTATGGGCTGAGCGCCTTCCTCCAGGCCCTTGGCGGCCAGGGCGCAGCAGCTCACCCAGGCCCCACGCCCGCCCCAGGAGGGACCCGTTGGCCTTCCCCAGACCCTGTGCCTCAGGGATGGCTCGTTCCGATGGGGTCTAGGGCCCCTCTGATGGTTATCATCTGTTGTTAAAACCCATTTCTCAAGAGCTGGATTTTAAATTACAACATCACCAACCTCCAAAAGGAAAATTTAAGGAAAAGCAGCTAACCCAAGTGTGCCCCAGACTCCTCCCCAAGCCGCAAGGAAGGCGGAGGTCCCTGGCTGGCGGCAGCGCTCCCTCTCCGCTTCCAGCCCCCTCACTGCTCCCCTCTGCTCCGGCTCCCTGTCTGGGTGGCCTGGGACCTGGCAGCGGCACCACGGGGGACAATCAGATGGCCAGAAGCTGGCAGGCTGATGTGTGCACAAACACTTACTCAGATTTTTTTTGAGAATTTCTTCTGAATTTTCAAACATTCAAAGGAGGACACATATTTATATTCAAAAGGGAATGAGTTTGACAAAGTTGACTAAACGGAAACTTGCCAGATGCCTGGGAGTGGCCCTGGGGGTTCCTGGGATGGTGGCAGCGGCTGACACCCCTGGACACAGCAACTCCTCTTAGGGAAATGACCCCAGAGGAGGCATCCAGGGTACATGGGGAGGAGCTGGGGTCCGAACCCAGGCCACAGCCTCCCGGAGACCGTACACTAGAATCCTGTACTGTGCATGGCTTCTCAGAGGAGGAAGGGTGTGCGGGACCCCAAGGAGCCCCAACATGGGCTTTGTGGGCAGGGAGCCAGGCAGCCTGTGGAGGGGCCCCAAGGCCTGGTGCTGCCCCACAGCGAGGGCCGTGGCCAGCATGCCTCCCCAGGCTGTGAGCAGGGCAATGAGCCACGGCTCTTTCATGTCAAGATCTGCCGGAGGGTCAGCATCTGACCCAGCTTCACAACTATGCCCACACCTGTGGGGCTAGGGGAGGGCCACGTGCCCCCACCCTGGCATTGTGACCACTGGCCACTAACAAATGGCCTCAGGTGCAGGCACCACTCCAGTAGGCAGGCCTGTGCACAGCTGGAGAGAAGCCCGTGACACAGGCTCTGGGAAGAGGACCACCCCTGGCTGGCACCAGCTTCACTGCTTCCAGAGCACAGGCCGGAGCTCGCAGGACTGTCAGGGAGCCAATGTCACCTGGACCCAGAAGCCCCGTGAGATCACGGGTGGGACCACCAGATGGGGAGGTCTGCAAATCACATCACAAAGAGCGACCATAGCAGGCGTCTGGGGTGAGCAGCAGGAGGAAGTGGCACTGATTCTGCCTCGTTCCAACAAGGCAGGGACCCCTCAGGACTGCAGGAGGGTGGGCTTCATGGAGAAGGCAGGGTGAGCTAACCAGGAACACCTGGAACTCTGGCCCTCTGGGACCGCCACCCAAGTCTCCAAGAGTCCATCAACAACCAGAAAAACACATTGCCATTAACTCTGGGGAGTGGTAAGAGCCGTGCAGGTGACAGAAGTGTTCCCACGCTGGCTAACCTTCACATGGTACGTATTCTTATCTCTAAGGAGGGCAGTGAGTCCAAATATCAAAGTAACTGAGTTTTACTAGGTCTCTTGTGGGAGCAAAACATGTCGGCTTCCTTAAAACTTAATAGCCTGTAATTCAGTTTGTAAATAAAATTAAATTTATTTTACATGTTTTAAATTTGCAATTATCTGAGTAAAATGCACTTTTAAATATCACATACCAGGCACAGTATTTATAACCTAGTAATTATATGAATTGCATGGGTTACTAAAAGGAAAAGGTAAATTTTAATCCAGAAAAATAATCCCCACCTCCACTCCCTTTCCCTCAAAAAAAGCTGTCCAAGCAGAAAGCTGTTCTGTGCTGTGCTTTCAGGGCTAAGAGTCCCTATCCATGCTGCTGACCCAGGGCTCACCTCTGACCTCTCTGTCCTCAGCTGCCACTAGAACGCAAGGACCATGAAATCTAAGAGCCGAGAGGAGCTAAGACACTGTTTAATAAGTGTCCCTGGCCTGACAGATGACAAACATGAGCCCAAAAGAGACGAGCAGCAGGCTCAGGCCCTGCCCCTGCAAGGCAGGGAACCTACAGTCAGTCGACCGTCACCAGAAAGGACTTCAGCTTTCCCAGAGGACATTTCCAGCACAGTTGGGATAGGAACGGCATGAAAAGCAATGTCCTACAAATTATTTCCCAAGCTAAATCCTGAATGAATTCTTCATTCATCCTGGGGGTGGGGTGGGGCGGGGAACCAAGGGGTGAAGTGAGGGCAGGGAGGGGGGCAGACAACCTCTGCACACTGCCTTCGATCAGACCTCGGACCGTTTACAAGGTGCTATATAAATCACCTCATAAAAAATATGAATATACAGGCTGTAAGAGCAGCTCATGACTGCAGATACATTCAGGGCACTTTTAAAAATCCTCAGCAGTTATTTCATTGCAATACAAAGATCAATGCAGCTCTGTAGAGTCACCTGGGATGTGTGAAAAGAGAAGTCCTCATACAATGCTCTGCAAAACAAACACGAGGGAGAACGGGAATACACGGGGCAAAACGAAATGAAATTACACCTCTCTACCAGCAGACGGAAAATACGTCAGCTGGCATCGACATGTAAACCTCAACTTCCACTTGGGCTACAGCAAGCGCGCTTTCCTCAGACTAACTCTCCAGTGAGGAACCAGGAGGGCTGGGACATAAAACATACCTATGTATGTTTGCAGGCTTCGGAATCAGAACTCTGCTGAGGCAGCCAGAATTTGAGGGCCCAAAACATAAGAGAAGGGAGGCGAAAAGCCCAGCTCCCCTGGAGGCATGTGCTGACCTCCAGCGGCTGAACTGGACGGCCTGGGTCTCCAGGGAAACGAGGACATGCAGACAGCCAGGCTGGTCGCCGCCAAAACCCAGGCTCAGCCCCAGGTGGCCTGCAGAGCTATGCAGTCCATTAGGTGAAGGAGGAGGCTGCAGGGACAAGAAAGCAAACTTCATACCTGAAGGTTACCAGAGAGAAAGAGGGACACTTCATAATCAAGGGGCTATTCCAACAAGAACGTGTCAAGATCTGAATTTGCTCTACTTTACAAAGCTTCAAAATGTCCCAGAGCAAAAGAGACAGAGCTAAAAGGATAAATAATATCAATCAAGAGAGAAAAGTGTATCAACAATCACCGCAGGACATTTAAAAACACTATTCTCAGTACCTGATAGAAAAAGCAGACAATAAAATCAGTAAAGTAATAGAAGGTCTGAACATCATGGTTAACTTGACTTAATAGGCATATAAAGAAGTGACAGATCTCCCTATCAGACATATTCTTTTCAAGTTTACATAAAATATTTACAAAATTGACCATATAAGTCAGCCAAAAAGCAAAACTAAAAAAATACTAGAAATTGAAATTAGATTCAGTAAATTCAGTGGCCATAATGAAGTTAAATGAGAATTCAATAATAAAACAAAAGCAAAAAAATAGGCAATTTACAAGTGGTTGAAATTAATAAATACATTTTTAAATAATCTATGAGTCAAAGAAGAAACCAAAACTGAAACTGCATAATATTCTAAACCAAACGACAATGGAAATGGCCAGAAAAAATAATTATGCAATCCAGCTAAAGCCATACATAGGTAGAAATGTATAGCCTTAATTGCATTTTTTAGAAAGGAAGAAAGACAAAAAGAAAAAAAAAAAACAAAAAAAACCCTAAACACTTGTTTATCTTGCTTGATAAAATAATAAATTAAATCCAAAAAAACTGAAATGATAACAGCAAGAGCAGACATTTATGAATGATAAAAAAAAGTCCAATAGAGCATTTGAAGGTTAAGTTCAGGTGTCAACTTGGCCAGGTTATGGTGTCTAGTTATTTGATCAAGCAAGCACAGGCCTGACAGATACTGTGAGGGTGTTTCATGGATTTAAATCATCAGTCAGCTGATTGCATCTCTGGCTGATTGCATCTACAGTCAACAAGAGATTGCCTTCAGCAATGAGAGAATTATCATCCAATTCGATGAAGGCCTTAAAGGGAGAACTGAGGATTTCAGCAGTCAGAAAGAAGAATTTCTGTCTCTACTTGAGCCCCAGCATCTCCTGGGGACTTCATCAAACCCTTCATCAGAGTTCCCAACTTGTGGCCTGCCCTACAGAATTCGGACTTGCCCATGCCCATGGTCACATGACCCCATTCCTGTAGTAAATCTCTTTTTATTTGTAAATATTTTATTTTACATATGTGTATTTGTACATATTACATATATCATTTGTATATAATATTTGCATATTTATGTGTGTATATCTTCTGTCAGTTCTGTTTCTCTATAGAACCCTAATACAAAGAGAATCTCTTTAAAATATTAATACAGTTAATAAACCTCTAGCAAGTTCAATGAAGGAAAAAGGAGAAAGAACAAATAAGCAATATCAGGGATGAAAAAGAAAATGTCAATAACCACAAATCCTACAAAGATGACCGGAGGGTGTTTAAACAGCTCTATATATCAATACATTTGATAACTTAGATGAAATGAAAAATTCGTAGTAAAACTAAACAAAGCAAAATGACACAAGACAAAAGAGAAAATCTGAATAACTACTATTTCAGTTGAAGATATAACTCAGAAATTCCCCACAAAGAAAACTCCAAGATGGGCTCACCACGAATTGTTGCAAACATGAAAGAAAGGAAGAACATCAATCTTACATAAACTCTTCAGGGGAATAGAACAGAGGTTGGGAAAACATACCCCACTATTTTTGACAATATGGCCCATGGCCTGATTTTGTAAAATCTGCAAACTAAGAAAGGTTTTTACATTTTTAAAAGGTTGTTAAAAAGAAGCAAATGGAGGAGGGGGGGGGAGGAGGAAAAAAGAATCATCAGAGACCGTATGTGATCCAGCAGTGCCTAATATATTAACTATCTGATTCTTTACAGAAAACATTTGCCAATCCTAGAAATAGAAAAAGAAGGCATCCTCGTCACATTTTAAGAGGCAAGCATAACCTAACAAACATATTTCAAGAAAAGAAAATTACAGGTCAATCTCATTCATGAATTTTGATGAAAAAAAATTAAACCAAATATAAGCAAAACAAATCCAGCAATACACACACACACATTAAAATTGAGTCAGATTTGTTATGGAAATGTAAAGTAGGCTTAAAATCCAAAAGTCAATCAATCAATAAAATTGATCACATTAACAGGAAAAAGAGGTAAAAATCATACGATTAATAGAGTAAAAAAAAAAACATCTAATATATGAAGTTGTGCCATTGTGTACATCAAAAAAGATCAAATACGTGCAATTTCATATGATTCAGCCTAATTCTTTAACACCTATTCATGAGAAAAACTCTTAGCAAGCTAAGAAGAGAACTGCATTAACCTGACAAAGATTATTTACACAAAATACAGCAAATTCTACACATAAAGGTGAAATGGTGAAAATTTTCCATTGATACTCAAACCAGACAAAGATGCCTACTATTTACTATCACCAATTCTGTTCAACATTTGACTGGAGATTCTAGACAGTACAACATAGCAAGAAAAAGCGTTGCGGTTTAGAGGTTTACAAATTAGTAAAGAAGAAAGAAGACAGTCACTATTCACTGACCAAAGAAGCCATACAACCCCAAAAGAATCTTCAGATAACCCCGTATAATAATAATAATCTTACTGTACAAGGTATCTGCAGACAAGTTTACAAATTCTAATTGTCTCTTAACAGCTCACAAACAAAAAGGGAAATGTTAAAAGAAAGACTGGCATCAACAAACAATAAATACCTAGAAGCGTATCTAACAAAAGAGATGCAACACTTCAACAAAGAAAACTACAAAAGTTTCTTGAAAGAAATTTTAAAAGACTCAAATGAATAGAAAGATCTACCATGTTCATGAACAGGAAGTCATAATATGAATTAGTTTTATATGCAAATCAATGCAATCCCAGTGGAGATCTTAGTAGAAACTGTATTGAAACTGAAAAGGTGATTTCAAAATACAAAAGACTAAGAACAGCCAAGCCAATCTTTACAAAGACAAAAAAAAAAAACGTTAAAAGGACACACACTACCAGGTATGATTACTAATTATAAAGCTATAGTAGTTAAGACAGCGTTGTGTTGGCACAAGGAGAGACAAACAGACCAATGGGCCAGATTAAAGTCCAAAAACAGACCCACAGATATTCAGATATGTGTCTTATGAGAGAGGTGGCACTACAGAGCATTGTTCAAAGGACAATCTTTTTAATAAATGCTGCTGGATCAACTGAATATCCAAATGGTAAAAAGTAACCTTTCATCCCTACCTCACACCATATTAAAAAAAAAATCTATTCCAGGTGGATTGTGAATGTGAGTGATAAGACAATGAAGGTTCCAGAAAATAATCTAATATTATAGAATGCAGAATAAAAGGAGAACATCTTCATGATGTTCAAGTAGGCATAAGGAAAATGAATAATAAACTGGACTACATTAAAATGAATGCATTCATCAAAAGATACCATTAAGAAAGAGAAAAGGCAATCCACAGAGTGGTAGAAAATAGCAACAGAAATAACTGACAAAGGACCCACACTGAGTATACATAAATAACTCCTACAGATCGGTAAGAAAGAGAAACCAACACTTGAGCAAAGAGAACACCTAGTTGGTCAAAAAAACACATGAAAAGGTGCCCAACATATTTAGTCACCAGGGAAATCTAAATTAAAACCACAATCACTAAAATGAAAAAGATTATCAGTGCCAAAAATTGGTGAGGCTAGAATGCATGGAACAAGTGGAACTTTTATACACTGCTGGTGAGAGTGTAAATTGGTTCAATCCATTTGAAAAACTGGCAAACACACAGCCCTGAGACAGAAAATATTTTTAAGTACATACTATGTGGACCAACAGACATATGCAAGAATGTTATAGAAATATTATATGTAACAACCCTGTGCCAGTTTGAATTTATTATGTTCCCTAAAATGCAATTATCTTTGATGCAATCTTGTGTGGGCAGACCTATCAGTGTTAATTAGATTGTAATTCTTTGAGTGTTTCCATGCTGATGTGCCCCACCCAACTGTGGGTGATGACTCTGATTGGATAACTTCCATGGAGGTGTTACCCCACCCATTCAGGGTGGATCTAAATTAAATCACTGGAGCCATATAAATGAGCTGACAAACAGAAGGAAATCAATGTAGCTGTGAGTGACGTTTTTAAGTGCAGTTGAGAGTGACATTTTGAAGAGGAGCTACAGCCTGGAGGGACACTTTGAAGAATGCACAGAAGCTGAGAGAGTAGCTGCAGATGAGAAACAGTTTGAAGATGACCGTTGAAGGCATACTTTTGCTCCGGAGAAGCTAAGAGAGGACAAACACCCCAAGAGCAACTAAGAGTGACATTTTTGAGGAACTGCAGCCTAGACAGGAACATCCTGGGAGAAAGTCATTTTGAAACCAGAACTTTGGAGCAGATGCCATCCATGTGCCTTCCCAGCTAACAGAGTTTTTCCGGATACCACTGGCCATCCTCCAGTGAAGGTACCGATTACTGATATGTTACCTTGGACATTTTATGGCCCTAAGCTGTAACTGCGTAACCAAATAAACCCCCTTTTATAAAAGCCAATCCATCTCTGGTGTTTTGCACTCCGGCAGCATTACCAAAGTAGAACAAACCCTAAACCAAAAACAACCCAAAGGTTATCAACAATGGAATGGATAACTAAGTTATGATGAACACTCTACAGCCTTGGAAATGAACATACTACTACTATAAGCCAAAATCTAGATAAATCCCACAAGCATATGGTTTAGTAAAGAAGCAAGAACAAAAAGAGTAAATATTATATGATTCCATTTATGTAAAGTTCAAAAACATAAAAAACTAACCTAAGGTGTAAAAAGCCAGAAAGATGGTTTCCAGAGGGCATGTGTGTGTGTGTGTGTGTGTGCAGTGACTGAGGACAGGCACAGAAGGGGCTGCTGGGCTGCTGGAAATGGTCCATTTCTTGATCTGCAGAGCAGTTCCAGGTAGTTTCCTTTCTTGAAAATTCATGGAGTGAAATGCTCCTGGTTTGTGCCTTTTTCTGGATGCATGCAACACTTCGATAAAAGCTCACTTAAAATGGGGTAAATCTTCAGCACTGTTTAAACAGTAACAATGAAAAGACTGAAAACAAACTAAATGCTCATCAATAGCAACTTGTTAAATCAATGGCATCAAATCCACATATGGCCATAAAAAAAAGAATAATGAAACTGTTTTTATACTAATTTAGAAAAAATAAATAAAAGTGCTAAAGCATCTACAGTATACCACCATTCATGAGCAAATAGGTGGGCAGAAGAGAATATCAGCACATTTATTTTCTTTTAGCTCATATTTTATTAACCTACTTTTTTTAGAACAGTTCTAGATTTACAGAAGAATTGGGCAGCTAGTACAGAGTTCCCATCTAGCTATACCCCAACTCTGCACAGTTTCTATGTTATTAATTCTTACATTAGTATGGTACTTTTGTTCTAGCTAATGAACTGATATTGATTAATTATCTATTGACTGGAGTCCATCCTTTATTCAGATTTCCTTAGCTTTCCCCTCACGTCCTTTGCCAGTCCCAGGACCCACCCAGGGCACCACATTACATGCAGGCATCAGGTCTCCGTAGGCTCCTCTCAGCTGACACATTTTCTCAGATGGTCCTGGTTTGTGACAACCTTTACAGTTTTAAGGAGTGATCAGTTATTTGTAGGAAGCCTCTCTATTGGGATTTGTCTGATGTTTTTCTTATAATTAGACTGGGGTTTTAGGATATGGAAGGAAGATCACAGAGGAAAATGTATTTTTAAATGGAAAAAATACCTCTAGAAGGATACACAGGGAATGTAGCATTTGCTGATACCAGGGAGAGTAGCTGGGTAGCTCAGGACAGGGAGGGAAAGGAGGCTTTTCCTTTCATACATTTTAATTATGAATTTTATCCTTGTGATACAATGATCTAAACAAATAAAACAAAAATAAAAGTTAGAGACTTAATGGGAAAAAAGGTAAATGTGCACCGTGACCAACAGTTCCAAAGTCCTCTTGAATCTGTCTTTTCATCCAGTAACCTCCAAGCCACAAACCCCTGTGATGAGAAGCCCGCCCGCCTTCCGGGGGGCAAATGGTCGCCCACAGCAGCATGAGGAGGAGCAGGGGAGAGGAGATTTGGGGGCAGCAGACCTCTGGGTATTCAAGTGCCCCCCAAGTCCCCCCACCCCAGTTCCCTCCAGATACCAGGTGCCCAAAGCTCAGCACGAGCCGCAAACCTGGTCCAGACGGAGCCCTGGAAAGGGAGTGAAACGATGGAGAACGACACTGGTTAGGGCTTGTTTTTTTTCCTTTTCATTTTAAAATTTTGAACCTTTTCATCACAAACTGAAAGGGTTTTCCAGAAGTCTCTGATTCCGTCATATTCTTTTCCACATACATCTAACCCCTATTAAATGTACTTGCAAATACTATTCCTGAAGAAGCCAATCTCACCAAAACCCTTCTGCTCCTTCGTAATTATTGGTGTTCACCAAAAGAAAAATAAATCCCATTTTTACATGCCTGAGCATCAGCTGGCTAACCTTTCCTAGGAAACACTCCCATCCTAACATGACATAATTCATCCAGGACCACTCAAAGCCAGGTACTATATAAAACCATCTGTTAAAATGGAAGAGGAGGGAGGGAAGCACCAGGCTGCCTTCTTAGAGAAGCACTCTGGACACTGCATCTCAACTGCCCCGAAACGGCCCGCAGGGGTTCACAGGCCACCAAATACCCACTGCTTAAACCACTTTTTTTTTTTTTTTCATCACAGCCTTCGCAAAAAAATGTGCTCCTTCTAAAGCAGCCTGGAAAGTAATGAAGCTCTAATACCTACTCAAAGGGAGCTCAAAAAAACACCTAAAATCTGGGTTTCATTTCTTATTGGAATATCTGATAATAATGTCAGGTCATGCTGATGAGACCTACAAGTGGCAAAATGGACCATCTTAAAAACCCTATCTAGGCTCAACTAGGCTGAGGTAAATTAAATGTTAAGGCATCTGAGCTAATTCCCTTCCTGAAGTCACAGATTATAATAAGCACTCCACTAGCAGCTGGTTGTCACACAAACAGCCCACAGGGACCAAGTAAACAGCAATTCTCTGGAGACACTGTCATCAGGTGCATATGGCAACTCAGCTTTCCTAGCCAGCACAAAAAACCCCTCAGGTCTGGGAAGGCAGAGGTGTCCAACATGCAGGAAACTCAGACCAGCACGACACAGCCACTCCCTGCTCAGGGAAACCCCACCTCCGGCTCTACTAGAGAACTTCACCGAAAACTGGCTACCTCCACAAACGTTCTCTTTCCAACATGAAAAAATCAGGACTCAGGAAAGTAAACAAAATGAGGCCTAAGTTTGGTAAGTGACAAAGAAAAATCCAAAGCTTCCCTCTTTAATTGCATATTGCGGCAATTAGCAACCAAGTCAGATGGCCGCTGCTGGGTTTGACATTTCATAGCTCTTCCCTTCCTCTGAGCTCCCAACCTGCTTCCAAGAACAAGGATGAATTCACAGCACAGCCACGTATCTGTCCAGACACAGCTTCTGCTCCCAAACATATGGCAACAGAAGAGACAGGAAGCTCCCAAAGCGGCCCCTGGTTGTGAGTGACAAAGCTTTCCAGGAACAGAGTGAGCCCTACAGAGACAACTGGCTTTGGCTGAGGTCTGCAGACTAGGCCTGGGAAAACCAGTTAGCAGACTGGGCCAATTCCAGGCCTGGGACAAGTTACAAATAACTAGGAGACTAAGGAATGCTGGCTTATTTTTGTACACACCTATGGCAGGGGGGTGGGGGTGGGGGAGTGGGGAGAAACCCAATTCCAGGGGCCAGGCTTAAAAAGAAAGAACACTGAATGGATGGCCACTCCCTGGTCCAGAAACCCAAGGAAGACAGGCTATGCCTCGAAGCAAGGAGTGGGCCAGACGCCCCCCAGTCCCCAGCCTTCGATGCCAAGACCAGAGGCCTAGGAATGGCAGAGTGAAATCTCAGCTCTCCAGCTGGTGTGGTCCATGCCCTGCTGGGTCTGCTTTATCCAGCCCCCAGTGACTGCTTCTGAGTCCTCTGACGACGCCTGCCTTACAACCCAAAGCCGGTTTGTCCCAGGAGTGTGAGAAGCTTTCTCTCGGTCTCTTCCCTCCCCACCTCTCTGCACAACCTGCACAGGACGGCCTCTTCGCATCATCTTCTCCTTCGTGGAGCCCCTGCTTCACTTTGCCCATACTGGGCCAGAACCCCCTCCTGTGCAGCCTTTCCAGGCACCGCAGCGGCTCACTGAAGCCCATGGGATTCCCGTGGCTGACCCTCACAGACACCCTACTGGCCAAGCATCAAATAGTGGCTATTTACTAATTGACAAGGTAAGTAACAATGTCACAACCTAAGTTCAACTTTTATTCATGTTTGTTTTTTAAAATACAAAAATAACATTTGATGTTAAAAATTTTAAATATTCACCCTACAAAATCTGAGAAAATAAATTCGTATTATTTTTCTGGGGCACTTTTCTAAATCTGTTGCAGCTGGTCAAGAGACCCCTATGGACTTTGATACATATAATTTAGAAGTAACAGAGATCACTGTATCCAACCGATTCTGAGCTAAGTCTATCCAGCCTTGTAGGTCCTGCCCAAATCTGAAATTCCTTGAGGAGCCTACCTGCAGTTCCAAATGGTTGCCAGCAGGAGCACACATGTAAAATTAACTGTGAATAAACAGGAAACTTGCAGTTAACAATAACTCGCAAAAAGTATATACTTAATTTACATAAAACTGGAAATTATAAAACATGACTATTTTGCTTCCCAGCTGCTAAAACAAATACCACACAATAGGCTACTTAACAACAGGAATTTATTGGCTCATGGTTTCAGAGGCTAGAAGGCTTGCTTCTTGCCAGGGTCAGTTACCTGCTGGCAAGATGGCCATCTATGGGGTTCCTTGGCTTTTCCATCACGTGCATGGCAGCCTCTCCTGGCTTCTCAGTTCCACTGTCATCCAGCTTCTGGCTGCTTCCCATGGCTTCTTTCTCTGCGGCCTTCCCTATAAGGCCTCCAGTTGTAGGATTAAGACCTATCCTGACTGAGGTGGGCCACACCCTATCTGAAGTAACCTCATCAGCAGGTCCTACTTACAAAGGGTTCATATCCACAGGAATAAAAACTGTTTTTCTGGGGTACATGACTCCAAGCCACCAAAAAGATTCCACAGAAAATAAGAGTAAAGCTGACAACTGACTTTAATCAATGTCCCCACATAAACTTCCCTGGCTCAGATGCATTAGCTTCTCCCTGTTCCTGCCGAAGAAAGGATGGCTGCAACCACACAGGCCCCAGAGAAGCTGAGCTGAGCTGCCCCTCAGTGAGCGCGGACACAGCCTCAGCCCCTCCCTCTCCACGCCACCAGGAGGAACAGTATTCTATGAAAAGCTACTGAGGAATGGGGAGTAATAACAGAAGAAAGTCAAATCCCAGGACGATGGAAAAGCAGACAGACAGTCTGACTCTCTCGGAAGCCATAGAGAGCCCCCAAGGGGGGAAGACCACAAGCACTCCAAGCCTGCCCCCCAATCCCCACCTGTGCAATTCCTAAAGGCTTGGACAGAAGACTGTGGGGGGACATCAGCCCTCCCAGAGCAGGTCCTCTCTCGGCAAGGGACTCAGACATCCCATCAAATGGCCTCCTCCTCCCATGGTAACTGCCTAGAAACAGGGACAAATACCTTCTCAAAAAACAGTCTCTGGAGACATGAAATCTAAGCCCACATTTAGAAAAGCACCACCTTCCTACACGAGAGCACTCTGTGAAGAAGAAAGGCTCCCCTCGAGAAAGATGTCTGTGGATGGGGACGGGGAAGCAAAGCGGCTTCTTGCCCTGCAGTCTCTCAGCAACTGTGGAGTAGGCATCTCACGACCCCTTTCCCGATGTCTCAAGGCCCAGGATGGGAGCGCGTGGGAGAGGAGGGCCACTGAGGGCGGGCTCCCTCTCCAGCAGACTTGCCTGTGCCACCTCAGAACACTGAGCTCACTGCCCTGAATCAACGAACGCCGGCCCCATTACCCTAAGCTCCCACTTCCACCACCAGCAGCGCTACCATCCACAACTTGAGATTTTCAACACATACAGAGCAGCAGGCACTGCAGAAAATAAAGCTCCCGGTCTCTCTGGCCTACTGCTAACACTTTCCAAAGAAAATCTCTGCTTTCCATGTCCCCAGTGTCCCTTAGCACCTTCTCAAATTTTCTAAAACTCCTTTTCACACACTATTATCAAAGAAAGAAAAAAAAATTAATTCTGCCTCTACCTGTTCCCTTACCTCTCAGTGAGACTAACATAAAGCAGCGCTACGGAGCTGTGTGTGGAAGCGCCACGGGATGAAAACCACCTTTGCTGGCACACAGCCACGCCCAGGCTGTGCAGGTGTTCCGGCACCTCTGCGCACACACACAAGAGCAGCAGGCAGGTTTGTGTCTGTGCGTCAGCCAGTGGTGGGTAGATGGGTGCCAGCTGAAATAGGGCTTTAAGAATCAGTCAATCCGCCCTTGATTTGGATTAAAACGATCTGAATATGAAGATGAGGCCAATCAAGAACTGGAATGCTGCTCCTCAGTCCTAGCGGGAGGGACTTCCCCTGAATACATCTTCCTCCAGCAGACACGCTGAGGTTAGCCAAGGGTCTTCACTCGCATCCAGAGGCCTCGACACGCCAGGAGCAGCCTCCACGGGCCTCTCTGCAGCCCCACAGCTTTCACAGAACCCACTGCGTCACAAGCTGGCGAGGAACACAGTCTCAATAAACGTCCAGTCGTGATGGAGGAAGGAGGGCCAGGGAAAATTCACATGTAATTTAAAAAGTAATAAACTTAGCCAGGAATGAAAGAAAATCAAGACGTAACCTTTAGCTCTTGTAATGTATTCTCATGGCTTTAGTACCTACACACCACATCCCGAGCAACCTTCTGAAAAAATGACCTCGAGTTTCTGGGAAAAGCTGTTGCCATCACGAAACCCCTTTCAGTACAGGGCTCTAGCAACAGGTCCAACAGTGCTTCTCTCTTGGACAGCAGGTGAGCACGCAGCCAAACGGCCAAGGCGAACCCTAGGAGAATGCGGCATGTGAAAACAAACTCCCCTAATTAGGCCACTAAATACTTAACATCAAGACACTTAAACCAACTTTACATCATCCTTTACAAATGTTATTTCAAATGGAACACAGATTTGTCATCTATATATTTTATTTAAAAAATATATATCACTTAAGTAAACTTTATACTACCTTTCAGAAGCATACAGTATTAATAACTGTGAACATCTGTTTCATGTTGGCTTGTGCTTCAGTAGGGAACCGTCCAGTTCTGAGCGAGGGTTACCGCGCACGGGTAAAAGGTGGAGGGAGGGGCCTCGAGTCCAACCGCAAGATGCCGCTCACCCATGGCCAGGCTCCTGGTCCCAGTGGGCACCAACAGCAGAGGGCCCAGGCCGCCGGGAGGGAGCCTGCCACCAACTCCAGGCAGCTCTCCAGAGGCCGGGCATGTCCATGGCACTCGGAATTGCTGGCACCTGCTCCTTGCCCAGCTCCGCAAGAGGTGGGATATTTATTTATTTATTTATTTATGTAGGATGGGGAAAAGGAGGGAGGGGGTAAATAAGGAAAATAATATGATACGGTTTCCTTTCATCCCTTCAATTCACTGTTCACCACACTTTTTAAAGACCGATATTCCCAATGTCTTAGTGATCAAGTGGTTAGAAGCAAACCAAATTTTAAAAAGAAAGCCGATATGACTAAAAAATTTACCTATCTCATTTGCTTTTTTTCCTAATATTACAATTTTTCTAGAAGTGTCCGGTTTTTAACGTTCTTATGGAATAACCAAATAGAAGGCTGATAAAGTGGAAGTAAATGTGAGAAGTTTCAACCACAATCCCCTAAATTTACCTGGCACAACAGTCAACCAGTAGGCTCCTACAACAGAGAAGCTCAGGAAAAGTTCATAAATATAAGGTATCTTCCAGGCAGCACAAAAGCCAAGAATCCGACAACAGCAACCACCACCCTTGTTTAAAGACTGTACCACTAAGCACGTACCCCAAGAGGGGCAGTGCACAGGGACATAGAGGTCCCGCAGTCCTTTCTCCAAACCTGCAGCCAAGGCATTTGAACCAGCAGGCAAATCAGGTAAATCAGATCACATCAGCTAATACACCACAATCCTCCAGGACCCCAGCCCACAATGCTTCCCATTCACAGTCCACTCCCAGGATCCCCCCGCCATCCTGGGCTCCCGCTGCTCCCCTCCTTGGCAGGCAGACTGAGCTTGCATGTCCTTTCTGACCTCACACATCCCTCTGAGTACCTCCTTGGCCCATGTCTTTCCGTCCCTCACGGCATGAACCCTACTGAACCAAGGTGGCCCGCTGCCCCTGCCTGACCTGGACCTGGGAGCTCCATGCCAGACGGTCAGATCAATTTCTTCACTGGACCCAAAGTGCCCAGTGACCTGCCTGGCAGAGGCTCACATCCCCCAACATGGAATGACCAATCCTCTGACCACGTCAGCCTCTGGTTAGCTGCCTGACTGCAGGCTAGCCAGCTGACAGCAGTAAATCTTGGTTTTCTCATCTGTAAAACAGGAATAATGTTTTCTAGCTGATTTCACAGGGATCTCAGGCAAAACCAATGAAATAACTGCAAGGTACAGAGTCAACCTGAGCTACTATTCATTCTGGTCTCTTAAAAGCATCACAGGAGTTGATTTGGAGCAAGCAAGTAACCAATGTTGATTTACTATAAGTTTCAAACATCTACAGGTAAATATAGCCAGATCTTCTTTATACCATTCCAGGTCTTTGTATCCCCCAGTGAAACACACAAGAGCCAACTGCGTCTGGTAGGCGGCTGCACACCTGTCCACCTGCACACCTGCCCCAAGTCAGCTCCCGCCCCACCGGCTCCTAATTATGGCCCTTCAGCGCCACACGCCAGGCGGCTCTCAATGGCTCCTGATGATCCTCCCCCGGGTTTTCTATGTCAAATACACACCGGTAGTTCATTCTTAAATCTCAATATCATTAATCATCCAACATTCAGCTTCTCAGAACTCAGAAATTTGCATTTCTACAATGGTAGTTTTCAAAAAAGGACATGAATGCAAATGTCCCGCAAACTGTGTAAGAATTTTCAGAGACTTGCCAAAACAAAACATCAATGCTTCATTGACAGTGAATTTTCTGAGCTCTTCATAAGGACTGAGCATTCATGATTTTAAAAGACAAAACACAATCTGAGCATTAAAAAAAAAAAAAGTAGGTTGAAAAACAAGTCATTATGTCTACATGATTTCCAGAACAAACCTTAGCTGATTAAGATCGCAGATGATGATGGCATGGAGAATCAGGGAGAGCAGAAATTCAAAAGCCCAATGCTCCTGCACAAGGGCAGCTGGGAGAAGACCCGGGAGCAGGGAGGCTTAGAAAGGCTGCACTGCGGCGTTGGATGCACACGGCGCTGCTGGTGAAAGCTGCTCTTTAGAAAGCAGAAGCAAGCAGGCAAGAGGCTCCAAAAGCATCTCCCACCCTGCCCTTCCAAGAGCCAGCAGGGCCTGGCTGGGGCCTCTGACATCCCCACACCGGGCACGGCTCAGGAGACGGCTCAGCCTGGGCTTGGAGGTCCCTCAGGTGCCCTTCCAGCTCCGCTGCCTGGAGCAAATTCAGCCCTGGGGTTCCAGCAAGCCTCCTCCTGAGGACCCAGCGGGGCTGCCGGCCCATCTACCGCCTGGCCTCTGGCCTCCCTCACCTCTGGACTCTCCAGCGGCCTCTTCCGCCCCTGCCGTCACCAGCCGCTCGGAATCAATGCCCTCTTTTTTTCCCTGCAAGTCTGTTCTGGGTCCTCAAGATTCAACTTCTCTCCTTAGAACTTTGCAATGCTCCTGAAATATTCAGTCATTGTAGAGGGCAATTTAAATGCCAGAAAAACATTCCTTTCAGAGACAATTTCTGTATTAAAATCTAATAACCTTGGCAGTTAACTGCTGAATCAGACAGACCCCCCTGATCAAATGAAGACTAAAGAGTGAAGAAAGCCCAGACCTCCTCTCAGGCCAGCCTGGGGGCAGAGAGCCGTCTCCTGGGAGACTCAAAGGATTAAAATTTTACAATGGTTTGAAGAAATCAAAATACTTTGAAAGGCACTAATCACCAGTTACTGTGGACACAGACATTTTAATTGATTTTAGGGAAATAGAGGATTTCAGGCTGGAATATTAAGAAATCAGGGAATGGTAAAAATTAAAACAATGATCTTAAATACACAGGTTGTTCGTAACTAAGCACCATGCAGGCTTCTCACCAGATGTGGGAGAAATTAGGACCCGAGAATTTTCTACCAGACCAACAGAACCCCTTCTGCAGCCTCCAGTGCCGGAGGTTCTGGTTCTGGTCAAAACTGCCCCCGGGCAGAAACATCACTGCACGGGAGGCAAGTGGCATGGGAGGGTTGGGGTGGTGCTAAAAGCGTGGCTGAGCAGGGACACCTGCTTCCTTGTGAGGCACAGAAGACACCCCTCTCCTAGGAACAGAGGAGCCACGAGGAAAAGCTGCTGCCCACCATCAGGGAGGATCAAAGGAACTGAGAGGAAAACCGCTCACTGTGCTGCTCCTGGGCCCACGAGGGGTGTCCACGGCCCCCCAATGTTAGCCCATGGATGCCTCTTCAAAGCAGAGGCTCTGCCCTAATAAATGCATCCGGACCTGTCTCTGCACATCCCCAACGGGGAAAGCCTTGGAGGGTTGGGTTAGGCAAGAAGCCTAATATTCCAGAACCTCTTTTCATTCTTACTATCAAAGAGGAGCTCTTTCAGGCTAAATCAGTCCAGGCCCTTTCTGTGGGCTGCTCCCATCATTAGAAGTAGTTATTCTGAGCAATAAAACCCCAACAGTTAGGCGCTTTGACGTCAGAGAGCCAGGACCTGGTGCTGGCACGGTGCACAGAGAACGGCAATAAAATCATAACACATACCTCACCCAGGACCAGAGAGTTCTAAAGACGTACAGCAAATTAATGATCATTTTATCACCAGGCAAAGCCAAATTACCCTGCAAATGTGCAAGATGGGCCCCCATGGTAGCTGGAGTCCAGCTGGGGCCTGACAGGCCCTGGAGTAAGCAAGCACTGGGCAGCACATGACACGAGGCCCCACTGCAAGGCCAACCAGGCAGGACCCACACCAGCAGCAGCTGAGCCAGGCCATCCAGCAGGCAGGGACAGGGCTGGAGATACCGAGCAGCAAAAGGAGGTGCAGACAGCCAGGAGGAACCAGAAACTGCAGCATCCAGCAATGCAGAGACAGGCATGGGACACATCCCCTTGGGTTGGGAGGAAGAATGCCAGCGTCGCTATGCTTGAACACAACTGTAAATTTCCGTTCAAAGTAGCAAATCGTGCCTACTCTTCCGCCTCCAAACCCTCTAACATGACAAAACAGAAATTAAAAATGGAAATATTTATAGCAATGGTAGACAGTGGGAAAACAGTTGCATCAACTGACAAGAAACTTGGAGGAATTTCCCAGAAAATAGGAATCTGACAGGATCAAAGGAAAAAGCCATCACTAGCAAGCAGCCCTCCATGCCCCACAGGCCGCCACTCGCTAAGGAAGAAGTGCGCAGTCCCAGCATGGCACCCAACTCCCAAGCCGCAGGAGCACCAGGGGGAAGCAAAAGGTGGAGCCAGTGGGCCCAGAGCCCCAAACCAAGCAGCGGGAAGTGGCGGCTCCTCCTGCAGCTGGAGAGGGCTGAAGGCAGCAGAGCACCAGAGGGAGAAGTGGGCACAGCCAGCCAGCCTCAGACCACAGGTAAACCAGACATCCCCACAGACAGAGCAAAGGGACGAAGGCCCAGGCCCACCAGACAGCCCTGCCCTGCCCAGCTCTGTCCTGCCTTCACAGTGCTGACCCACTGAGAGAGGCAGAGGCCACCGGAGCTGGTAAGTGACAGAAGTACATATGACCTGAAATGAGGGGCATAACAAGCCCAGATGAGCCTGTGACCGCAATAAATATTAATGGGAAAAATTCCCCGAATAAAAAGGCAAAAACTCCCAGGAGGAGAAAAAGCAAAATCCCATTATCTACTGTTAAGCCATAAGAAAAGAAAGGCTTGGAAAGGTTAAAGACAAATGAATAGAGAAAGACTTGTTAGATAACCAAGGGCAGAAATACTTTTATGAGAAAATAAACTTTAGGGCAACAAAACATTAAAAAGAACAGAGATACTGCATTTTGAAACAAGACACCAAGAAGTTCCAGCCATTACTTTTTAGATAGTGAAATATATAAAGAAAAAAATCATTAATAATGTAAAGAGAACTTACAAAACTGTAATCATAATGGAAAATTTCACACCACTACCAGATATCAAGCAGACAAAAGCATGAATAAAACTATACTGATTCAAATAACTCGACTTAATATATATTAAGTAAAATAAGATACAGAATTTTAAATACAGTATCTGCTTATAGAGAGCTTCTTTAGACCCAAACAGATAGAGCATACTTTACCCCCTCTTCAAATGACCAGGTGGCATGTAGACAATTTGATTATGTCTGCACCAGGTCATACAAAAGGTGTACATGCCCATCTATGCAGTAATGTAAATTCAAACAATAATTTTCTCTTACACTGACAAAAAGAAATAAATTGAATCTACCCAGTGCTGATGCAGATGAAGGAAAATGCACATCCTCACAAACTATAACTAGGAAAATAAACTGAGACAAAGTTTATGGAGCAATCTTTCCAATAACCATAACAACGTGTTAAGCACGCAAGCCCGCTGACCTAGCAATTCTACTTCTTGGAATTTATCCAAGGAGTTACTTAAAAAAGTGTACAAAATATATGTAAATAATTGTTTGATGCCAATTTTGGGCTGTTTTAAATAGTGCTGCAGCCACATAAATATCTATCTACAAGCCATCAAAAAGAGTAAGTTAGATTTATGTACATGCTGAGCTCAAGACATTCATAATACATTAAAATGGAAAACTAAACACAGAACTGCACATACAGAATGATTACACTCTATTAAAGTGTTTATGCATATACCCTTATCTGTTACGCACACAGAAAAGACAGCTCTCAACTCAACAGCAGCTCATGCTGAGGATGAGACATGGAGAGCTGGCAGCATTCAGTGTCATAGTGTGTAATCACTTTCACAACAAACATATCACTTGTTTATATTGATAATTGATAAATCGATAATTTTAATAAATAAAACCTTCACATCCAAACATAACCCAGAAGCCTGCTCTTTAAAGCCCACGGATACCTCTGGTGCAGGCCAAGTGAAGGTGTGTGGGGACATCCTGGGGCAGTTCCCACGACGATGCCTAAGTCTCTCCTGGTCAGAGCCTGGCTGCACTCCTGGGCCTGGGACCCGGAGCCTAGGCTGGCAGACTACTCGGAAGCCCCACGGAGGCACAGCATCCGACCAGGCCAGCCACCATCCGCCCTCTCGTGTAGATGTAGGGCAGACACCATTATCTGAGGGCCCCTAAAGGCCACATGTCCTTGGAAGTGGCAGGAGGCTGGGCAGCCTATGGTGGTGGTTCTGCAGGAAGCAGAAGTCTATGGCGCAGGGAAGGAGTGGAACCTTTGGGACCTTTACATATGGTGTAGGCAGTGGGACTTTCCAAGGAGGGGATAGACTGTGAAGCAATTCCCAAACTTGTATGTCCCGAACACACTTCTGAAGTTACAGCCAGACAAACTAGGTCTCCAGTCCTGCTCAGCCACTTACTAGCTCTGTGACTTTAGACTAGTTACTTCTCTCCGGGTCTTAGATTACCCAGGGCTATTGTGAAGACTAACTGGTCGTGAAATGCTCAGCCCAGCACCTAATGAAAAGCGCTCAAACCCCAGGAGTGATTTCTGTGGCCACCACCAATGGGTAGCAAATCATCGGCTTCTTCCCCCACTCAGTCCAGACACCCAGTCACAGAAATGTTCCTTGTGGTGGGGACAGCCCATGAACCCAGCAGCCCAATCAGCCTGTGCTCGGGTCTCAGATGCCACCTCAGCCACCCAGCACCCAAAGGGACAAGGAAGGCTGGGCAAGGAAGGTGGAACCCCGAGATGCAAGCAGAACAGCGTCACTGCCCCACTCCACCCCCCCCCCACACACACAGGCAACTGGTCCCTCTAACTGCAGGCACAGATTCTGCGGCCTTGGGAAGCAGACACTAAACTGCTCCACCGTTCCCAAAGTGCCAGCATCTCTGCCAAATAAAGACTTTCGGTTTGCTAAAGCTGCCGTAATGCAATATACCAGAAATGCATTGGCTTTAACAATGGGGGTTTATTAAGTTACAAGTTACAATTCTAAGGTCATGAAAATGCCCAAATTAAGCATCAAGAGGAAGATACCTTCTCTGAGGAAAGGCTGCTGGCATTTGGGGTTCCTGTCACATGGGAAGGCACACAGTGACGACTGCTGGTCCTTCTCCCCTGGGTTCTGGTTTCAATGGCTGTCTCCAAATGTCTCTGGGCATTTCTGTCCACTCTCTGGGCTTTTACTACTTTTATCCTCTCATAAATGTCTCCAGTGAAGGATTAAGACCCACTTTGGATGGGCTGGGTCACATCTCAAATTGAAATAGGCTAACCAAAAAGGCTCCACCAACAACAGTGTGCACTCACCAGAATGGATTAGAAGAGCATGGTCTTTTCTGGGTACTGAACAGACTCAAGTCAGCACAAAGGCCAATCAGAAAGAAACATAAAAGCAACTCAGAATTTCCATTCACATCAAATGACATATTCAATTCAGAAAAAACTTTTCAGAAACAATATTCTAAACAACAGATGGTACCTATAAAGGGATGAAAAAGATAAGAAAATGTGTCAATTTCTTCTGGACTTCCTGCATATAGTAGGGCTGAATAAATATTTACTGAATAAAGAGAGTGGGACATTTCGGGCTTAAAATGCCAACCATTTAAATCCATTTTTGAGATTCAGTATTCTAGGAAAATTTAATTTAGCACAGACTCTGTGCTCCATGCCTGTGCTCTGTCCCTTCTTTAACCTTCCCAAAGGCCCAGAGACACTCCCATGTCCCTCCACAGAACTTCCTGGGCATCCTCTGCACACTGGAGAAGAGCAGAGAAGCACCACACTCCCGAGCCTGGGGGAGCCCCCCAGGAGGCCTCACCTGCCTCTGTCAGAGGGTCACCCAGCATGTCCTCCAGAAGAAATGGAACTCTAGTGTGGTTACCAATATTTTAGCAAAGAAAACCTAGATAACTCCCAGGTGAAAATGGGAAGGGAGCCAGACACCATGAGTATCTTTTAAGTTACTAAATAAAGCCTGGCACAAAGTTGTGGCCCTCTGACCCGCTGCAGGCTGAGGCAGGGCAGTCAGACGGAACAGCAGGGCCTCAAATCCAAACTCCAGTGGCTCCAATGGCATTGTGTAAAAATGAACAAATAGGAGTGAAATTTACTCTCCAAAACACAAACTAACCTTTAAATATCACTCACACTAAAGAGCAATTCTTTTCTCCTGGCATCAAAGAAATGTGTATGCTACTCAAGTCTGCATGCAAATCAAGGCCAAAGACTTTGCCCCAGTCCCAGTGAAGGCCGTTTTTCTTTCACCTACATGGAGAACAACCAATCTACAGCTGGTGCTGTCATTAAACAACAGGGACCATTACTAAGAAAAACAAAGATCTAAAATCCAGTTAGCAAGCTACGGTCCCAAGTGAGGTCATTTCTGTAAACGGAAGCCCAGCTCCTTGCCAAGAGAATGAAGGGCCAGCCTCACCTGGGTGGCTTTGGGAGCTCATTGCTGGCAGCGTCTACTCCTCTCGGCGATTCAGAAGGGCTCAGAACTTCCGCATGAACAATAGCTCCCAAGAGCTACCAAGTACCACCAGCACATGCACGTGCAGAAAGAGGAGGGTGGGATCACAACTCGCAAACCCCAAGTCCCACCGGCAAGTCTTGGAAACCACGTAATCCACAAGCAGAGTGGAGGCCTCCAGTTGGCTTTCAAAAGATGAATCTGTAGGGTTGGAAAAAGAAAAAAGGCTTGAGTGATGCTGTGAGAGTCTTTATCTGAAGAGCAACAATGACCATCTAAAAAGAGAAACAGTGACTTTGTTTTGTACCCTTGTTTTACCACGGATTTTTTTTCCCACAGCTTGGTGAAACAATTCACATGGAATCATTTCTACTGATACGAACCACTTGAGATTTTTGTTAGTATATCACACATATCTGTAAAAATGTATCTGCAGAGCAAGGTTTCTCAACCCAGGTCCTACTGACATGTCAGGACGGAGATTTTGTGGTGGGGACTGTCCCGGGCATTGCAGGATGTTTAGTGGCATCCCTGGCCTTGGACCAATGTTGGCAGCATCCCCACCCCCTTGTCATGACAACCAAAAATGTCTCCAGAGAGTTCCAAGTGTCCCTGGGGGCAGTATCACCACCTCCTATCCCATTTGAAAACAATCTCTGTGGTAGAGGTACCCTCCCGATCCATCCCACAAATTTCCTCTCGTGGTCGGGGGGCAGCAGACCATCCTCCAACTAAAATAAATTTATTCAAGTTATGTTGTTTCATAAAATAAATATGAAGGAAAACGCTTTAAAAGAAAAATCACTCTAATCCCAGTCCCACCCCACATTTTTTATTTTTGCATATTCTCTTTCAGCCTGTACCCACGGACACACATTGTACATAGATGCAATCACAGAACTTAATTAATTCTACATGCAGCTTTCCTTACTTAACATTACATCTCAAATAGTGTCCCATGTTTCCCATCTTCATAATTACCATTTTCTCAGTTTATTCTCTGATTATAAAAGTAATACCTGCTCATCACAAGAAAGGATCCACAACGCCACCACACAGAAGTAAGCACTTGCTGATATTCTGACACATTTCCTCGCTGTTGCTTTTCTTTGCCTTTGGCTCATGCAAACTGCTAGCTATACAGATGCATGGCTTCTTCTTTTTGCTGACACTGCACCAGCATTTTCCGAGCCCTCTCTCTTCATCTCTCCTTTTACTAGTGTCACCCTTTCCTCTTCCTAATTAAATCATTCAAAAGTTTTAGTTTTTCCCATTGTTTACAGCTTAAGAACCCTCACCAATTCATCATTTAATGGATTACTCTTCTAAAGTTGGCTATTTGGATAGTTTCCAATGATGCATAATCTACAATTCTGTGATTGATATCTTTCTCAATGTTGTTTTGTATCTGGTTATTTCCTTAGAAAATACACTGACTTATTTAAATCCAGGTTCAGAATTTTCATTCTTCTCTTGGTCAGCAAGAACCCTTCATTTTCTCATACAGAATATAGACGGCATACTTTGCAAACCCTTGAAAAATCTCATGACTCTGTATCCTTTACACAGAAACCACATTGCGGCTGAATATAAAAGTCTTAGATCTCAAATACTTTTCCCTGAAAATCTTTAGACTTGACTCCACCCTGAGCACTGGAGAGAAACTGAAGTCCAGCTGAACCGTGGTTTCTTCTGGGTCTACTTTTTCTGGGGCCGGGTTCTGTTGTTGGCATCATTTTCTTCTGATGGGATTCTGCTCCAATTTTTTTCTTGATTCTTGAAATTTACAAACATTGTCAGAAGACATATAGGAGGCAGTCTCTTTTCCTCTCACTATGTAGTCTTCCCTCTGTTCGGGGAAGTGCTCTTCAAGCGTGTGTTTCATCATTACTTCTGTGAAAAGGAGTCTGGCTGCTTCCAGGATTCCTAAGATGACGGCTGGCTCATGCGTGCCGGGCTGGTCTCAGCATCGGCACAGCGTTCCCAGGGCTCCTCTCAAACAGGCGCCCCCATCCTGCTCCTATTTTGCACAAGGTCAGTTTTACTCTTCTCATACAGATTTAAATACACCTTAAACTCTGTCATCCCACCCAACCTCCTCACAGTCTACGCCACAACCTACCCAC
>PVKY010000355.1:0-52920 GCA_004027775.1 Bradypus variegatus | reverse complement strand
ATGAATGCACAACCATATGATGGTACAGTTGTTAGAAACAAACATTATGCCTTAAAAATGCTCACCCGGTTATGGAGGAGAAAAGAATTTATTCACGATCTTGCAAGAACAGACACACAGCCAGAAACATGGCGGGCATGCTGAACAATAGAACACAGCAAAAATTTATATCCTAGGCCTAAACACAATTCTCTCCCGTTTCTCCATTGGCTGGATACTCCAGAGGGTACAGTCTAACCGAGAGAGCTAACTAGCCCACCTTTGGGATTTTGAATTGTACAGCCTATCCGAGAGAGTTCATCTAGTTTAAATTTCCCGCTGAGAGTCCCCGCCTTTGACCATACCCCCACATTCTTTTACATTCCAGTAACCCTGGTGATCTTTCCAACATAAGGAACTAGCGCTGATTCTAGACTTATCTCACAGCACTCTCTCTCTCTTTCCTTCCCCTCACTACCGGGCTAGTTTAAGCCAGCTCTTCTGCCCACTCTCCATTTTCTCTATTCCATGTGGTCTTCATGTGAAAGCTAAACTTAACCCTTTCTTACACTCTAAACAGTTGATTGTACACTGTGGATGATTGTATGGTATGTGAATATATCTCAATAAAACTGACAAAAAAAATTAGGCAAGGGAGTACCAGTGGATCACCTGGGTGCCAAACATATTCTATCCTGCCCCCACTGTGTAATAGCAGCCCAATATCTTCCACAGGGTCATAATCAACCACCCCGCCAGGGTAGTTACTCCTTTTCTTGCCTGCTGGTCCCTCAGCACAAGCAGTCTGAAGGACTGAAGGCAGCCATAATTTAAAGTTCAATGGGATTCTAGTTCTGTCCCCTGTGCTGTGTTTCTCTCTGGGAACCAGATCCTCTAAAACCAGAGCACCTGAAATTGTGAGGATAGGAAGCACAAATTCTCCCAAAAGACTCACTAGAGTGATGGTAAGTGGGACCATTCCTACTTCCACCCCTTGGTTCCTAGACCTATGTATTCTACACGTTGGGGCATAGCACTATATTATGGTTATTAATAAGGGTACATACTTCATCCTGGAGTGCAGTGTCCCATCATCTCTAGATGGGTGCTTCATATGTACCTTTGAAAGGCTATTCTACCACTCTATCAACTCTATTCTACTGGCAGCTTTGAGTGGGGAAGTATATGATTGGAACATTGGATCCCATGATCACATGCCCACTCTTTTGCTGTAAAGTAGGACTTTTGGTCTGATGCAATGCTATGTGGGATCCCATGTTAGCAAATCAAAAATTCTTTAAGCCCTCAGAGAGTGGTACTGGTTGAGACCTTTGAGCAGGGACAATAAACCCATATCCAGAATATCTGTCAATTCAACTCATGATGAGTCTTTGCCCCTTCCAGAGTAGAACAGAGTCCAGTGTCAACTTGTTACCAACTGAGTGGTCTTCTTGAGGGATGCTGCCATATCAGGGACTCAGCCTTGGTCTCTGTTGCTGGCAGGTTAGACATCTGATAGCGACAGTAGCTGGAACAGCCTTGGTGAGTGGGAGCCCACTCTGTTGGGCCTATCCCTGCCACCATATGGCATGTGTGTCTATGTGTAGCTTCTGTGGTCATTTCATTCATGTGCTTGTTATGCCAGCACTGGGTGGTGGATGACAAAGGCTAGCTAACATCAACTGGCCATTACTCTATCTACTTGGTGTTTAGTGCCACCTCCGTGATGGATACACTCTGGTTGCCATTAACATGCAATATATAGATCTTCACTCCCATAGATACATCCACGTGCCCCTTCTTAAGACCTCCTTGTTCCCAATTCTCCAATATGTCTATTTCTAGGCCCTTAACTAACCAACCAAGCCATTTGCTACTGCCCATGAGCCTGTATATATTTTTACCTTGGGCCACCCAACCCAGGGGTCATGATGATGATTCAGGTCCCCAGGTATCAACGTTAATTGAGACCCTACGTCCAGCAGACCTTAAAATGTTTGACTATTCCACTTTCCCCAAGTAAATGGCCATAGGCCCCTTTGTGGAAGGACTAGGGAAATCATTACTATACTGTCATAGTATTGAAGGATCCTTCCTCCTGGGGGCCTGACCGCTCCTTGAGTCAGTGGGTTCCAGATCTGAAAATTGACTTGGGTCTGGAAATTGGACATGATATTGTCACTTTTTACTGGAGAAACTGCCATCAACCTGGCCCACAGAAGACAGCCAAAACTGAGCTTCTCAGTGATGCTAGTGCCCCTCTCACCAGTGTGTACCTTTTTGCTTTGATAACCAGAGTATCCTCTGGACCTTCCTGCAGAATGTGAGTGGGGCTTTTGGCCCTACATAAAATACCCTATAGCATGCCCACTTCTCTGAGCTCTTTGAAACTTTCTCTCACCTTCTGCCATGGCTGTTCTATTTCCATTTCACTTTGGTGGGCCATTACCTTTCTCCTGTCTGTCAGGATCCCTGTCAGAGCATTAAATCCTGTATCATGGGAAAGTTCTACCATTTCAATAAACTCTCCCATATTTGACTTAGTTCAGCCCCCCATGAACCAGCTGATAATGTACTCAGGATTCAGTTCCATGTATCCTCTCCCAGCTCCTAAGCTATGTGTCGCCTACTCTTGCAGCTACTTCAGGGTACAACCCTCTTCCTTCCCTGGCAGGCCCAGTAGATCCCTGGCGGGATTTTGATGTAACTTGCCCTGAAGTGTTAGTCTGGTAGGCCAGGAAGGTAAGGCAGCTCCCCTTGGCACCTGAGGGCAATTCTCAGGGACAGACTCAGCTGTGAGCCACCAGTATCCAACACTCCCAGCACTGAAGGTGTTGAGTGCATCCGTCCTGAGGATGATCTGGGTGGTTCCCCCCAGCATCCATTACAGAGACAGAGTTCAGCTCCCCCTGTGAAGCAGAGTAGAGCAGGGATCAAGAACCTAGTGCCTTGGAGTCTGAAAGACTCCGGTGTGAATTCTCTCGATCTAGTTCTGTGACCTTGGGCAAGTTATTTAACTTTTTGAAGGTGATTTCCTCATCTATAAAAAAGATCCATAGTAACTACATGATAGGTTGTTGTGAGACTTAAGACAGGGAATATAAGTGTTTAGTATATGGTGCTTCACATATATAAGGACATGGTTCCTGCTGCCGTTATAACTGCTCAGAACTTTCCACAGCCTAAAAAAGGCTACCTCGGGTAGTGGACAATAAGGTCTGACATCTTGGATGGTCTTGTAGCTGATATTGGCGAATGCCCCACAGGGATGCCGTGGAGGGGATTCAAGGGTCCATGATAGTATTTACAAAAGACGTCCTTTGTGGCCCCTTCCATTGCCAAGCTGTCTTGGTTCTCTAGACGCCTGCCTGCCCTTTACAGAGGAGAAGCACTTAGAGAAGTATATTCAGTTTCAGGCCACTAGGGGGCCATTTAGTTGCCTGCAACAGGAATATACTAATGGTTTCTTAATGGTTCAGGCATCAGGGAGATGATGCTCAATTATATCTGAAAGCATTTCGAGTTCCTGGGGTAAAAGTCACTATGTAAATCCAGAAAATAAATAGGCTCTACTGATGACAGGTTAAAGAATCTGGCACTGTTTAGCTTGGAGAAGAATAGGAAGAAAGGAGCCAAATAAAGGCTTCAAGTATATTATTACTTATTAGTATAGAAAAGAGTGACATGCTGTTTTCCTACTCCAGTGGGAACCAAACAAGAAGAAAGAAGTTCAGTTTTCAACAGAAGAAATACTGAATGCATTCAAGAAAGAGGATTGAAGGAGGCTATAGGTTGGTCTCACCTGGAATCTTTAAGAATAATTCTCCTTGGTATGGTTTTATGATCAGTCCTGCCAAGAAGACCAGAGAGCAGGGGAGAGGAGAGATGAGAACTTCCAGAGACCGTTCAGGGAGTTTAATTCTTGACTCAGCAGGCCATCCTGCTAGACCAACTGTGGCCCACCCGGGAGCAGGGTGGGGAAGGAGTGGGTTGTTTTTTCCCCATCAGCCCACAGAAGGCAAAAAACACTACAAACTTCCAATGTCCTTGAAATTTCTCAGAAGGTGAAAAGGCAGGCATTTTTTTGAAATAGCATCCCATTGGCCATTGCTGGGCCTCTGACAGGAACAGGACTGAGGGGCTGGTTTATAGGCCTGTGGTTCCACCAGTCAGTCAGCACACTCAGCTCTAGTGGCCACTTGACCTGTGTCTCTGAGAAGGCAGATGCCCAAGTGAGGAAGGGGCTTCCTCTTATGGGGGGGGAGGGGTAATTTGTATCTGGAAACCAGAGGTTTCTGTGAAGGAGAAGAAGTGGGAAGGGTAGAGGGGTCCTGCCCTACAGGGTCAGCAGCCAGGGAGTTATTCTCACACAGGCAGGGGCAGGAGGGAGGGCTCATCCACAGAACCCCCATCATGACCACAATCCTCTCCCCACACCAATTCAGACACCTGGCCTGTCCACACATGCAGTTCTCAGAACACAGGAACTGGGCTTCAGGGAGGAGGGAAGCAGAAATACTGGACAGCCTTACAGAGAGTGAATGGGGAGGAGAGAAGGAGAAGAGAGGGGAAGGCAGATGGAGAGAGGGGTGGCACAGGGAAAACCCCTGCAGAGAGTCCACTCGTAAAGGGTCCTTAGCCCAGACTGATAGAACCCAAAGACCAAGCACAAAACCCACTCACTGCCTGGCTTCTGGCCTGAAACCAAGTGAGGACAGATCTCACTTGGGAAGGAGGGTGGGCAGCAACTGCCCAGGCCCTGAGAGCCAGAGAGGATCAAAGAGGGGAAAAGCTGGGAGCCTCCCTCCACCAGGTCAGTGCAGCTTCATGGGTCCAAATCAAGCCCCAACCTGGAAGTCAGGAGCAAAAAAAAAAAAGGAACTTAGGACCTGTCGCAAACTTTTGGACCGAGGTGGGAGAACCAGCTCTGCCTGGGTCTTTGTCCAGGAAGCTCCGGAAGCCTGGGCAGCCGGACTCCGGGGCCTTAAGAGGACAGGGAATCGGGAAGATTCCAGCAGAGCCCCGAAGACCAGCCCAAAGGGATGAAGATGGGAGGGGCGCGACCCGCGACCCGCCGCGCTTACAGTGCGAGCTCCAGGCTCCTTGGCTGCCTACATGGGACGCGGACCAAGCTGGCTAGGTGTGTAAGGACCCGAGAAAACCCCTGCAGGGCACGTGGAGCGGGACGCCAGCCGTGGGAACGAGAGTGGTATCATCTCCAGGCGGGGTAAACTGAGGCCCTGGGAGCCGAAGCCGTAGCTACTCCACCTGTCATTACTGTCGGCGCTGAGAAAGGCCGGAGAGCGGAGGTGCCAGAGTTGACAGCTCCGCGCTCAGTCCGCTTCTCCCCGCCCCCAGGCCAGTTCCGCACTCCGCCCCGCATGACGCCGTTCCCCTTTTAAAGTAGCGCGGGGGGCTCCCATTCTCACGCAGCCAGCGCGCGCGGGGCTGCGGCGGCGTTGCCCTTTTAAGAAACGGCCTCCTTTAACTGTCTTTTAATAGGGCGTTCCGTCGGGGCTCCCGGCACCCGACAGCAGCCCGCCTCTTGGCCTGGCACTTCCGGACCTCGGCGTCGCCCTTTTAAGAGGGAGCCCCCAGCAGCGCTCTCTCCCGCCCCCTGTTGCCGGCGCGCGAGGTGGGGGAGCCTGGCTGGAGCGGAGCGCGCGCTATCCGCGCGGCCACTGGAGACCGGGCGGCCGGCGGCCGGGCAGGCGGCGGCGGCGGATGGGGACGCGGAGTCCGGCGGCTGTGGCGGCTGTGGCTGTGGCGGCGGCGGGGAAGCAGCTGACGGGCCGGCGGCGGCGGCGGCGCTGGCGACAGTGACTGGCCCAGGCCCCGGCAGCGGCGGCGGCGGCAGCAGCGACGCGGTGGCGGGTTGCGGACGGGCGGCGTGAGGAGCGGCGGCGGAGAGCAGAGCCGCTGGGAACCGAGGGCGCCGGGCCGCCCCCTGCCCAGTCCTTGCAGGCCGCCAGGCCCCCTCCAGCTGGGGCCGTGGAGCACCGGGGCAAAGGCCGGGGCCCCCCCATGAAGGAGCGCGACTCGGCCCCGGCCGAGCGGGGCAAGCCGGCCACCTACACCGGGGACAAGAAGGCGAAGATGGCGGCCAAGACCAACAAGAAGTGGGTCCGGCTCGCCACCGTGTTCGCCTACGTGCTCTCGGTGTCTCTGGCCGCCATCGTGCTTGCCGTCTACTACAGCCTCATTTGGCAGCCGGTCGGCGCCGGGACCTCGGGGGGAGCCGCCGGTCTGCACCCGGGCGGCTCCAACACCACCGGCCCGTCCGGGACTTCGGGGGCGGCGGCGGCGGGGCCCAACGCCACGGGGTCGTCCCGCCGCGAGGCGCCGCGCGACGCACCCCCGCTGCAGGCGGTGCGACCCGCGCCTCCGGAGCCCTCTGCCGACAGCCCCCCGGCCGGGCCACTCGAGCGGCCGCAGGGGCCGGACACCGACGAGGAGGAAGCGGCGGCGGCGCCCGGGAGCCGCTGAGCCCCCTCTGCTCCCCCGAGCTGGGGGCGGCCGGCTACCATCCTCCCCAGCCCCAGAGACAGGACTTTGCAGCGGGACGGGCCGGGGACCTCGCGGGAGTGACCGCCACAAGAGGGAACGCCCCTTCCACGACCGCCAGCTCGCCCCGGAGGCGGATGACCCCCAGCCCGATCTTCAGTCAAGGGACTGCGATTCGCCGGGGGTCTCCGGGGTTTGGTCTTCCCCGGACTGTGATGCGCTAGGGCCCTGAGCCCTAAGGGAGATGGGGGGGGTGGGGGGATCCCTTCTGCTTTGCTGGCTCTTGTGTAGCTTACATGCAGGGGTGACTCGGGCTTTCCCCCAAGACTCAGGGGAAGGAGGGAGCTGTAGGGGCTCTTTTTTAAATAAGCTGAAGCTCTCGCAAGGAGGAAGGCACCAAAAGTAGTGGAGCTCAGGTATGTCATCTTATTGCAGTGGCCACAGATGCATTTAATTTATAGATCCGTGTATATAGTTGTTGACATATACACCAGAAGCTGTAATTACATAGAACTATATGTATCTTCCCACACCCTCAGTAGCTACCAACTGATGGGGTCAAGCAAGGAGTATTTGTTGGCCCCCAAAGTGCAGCTAGCCAGAAAGGCACAAACACGGTTTTTTGTTTTGTTTTGTTTTGTTTTTCATCACACACTTTTCCCCCATTCCCCTCCTATTTCAGAAAAAAAGGTTTTTGACGTTCTTGCACAAAAGAGCATAACCGTTCTTATACTTATTGAAATGACTGTGAAAAACCTTAGGAGAAGCAGAAGCAGTGGGGAGGGTGGGGAATGCACTGATCCCCTCCTCTTCCCACCCCAGTGTCCCTCCTAAAGAGGCTTCCTGTTGCAGCCCTAAGTATCTGGATTTGGGCCAGGAAGAAGGAAAGGAAAGAGCAATGCCTCTGTGCTTCAGTCCTTGGCCTTCCCTCACAGAGTTCATTTAGGAACAACAAGCTTTTTTTTTCTGCTCCTCAACATCTTGTTTTGTTTCAGTAATCACCTTTGCCTTCCTCTCTTTCCTGAGCCTGTAGTGACAAAGTAGCCTTCACACTGGGGCGAAATCAGTTGTGAAACCAGAACTTTGATCACCATCCTCTGGTTCTGAGATGTAGTAGAGAATAAAAAGGGGTAGAAGATGGGCTTGGAACTCAGGATTGCGCTTGAGTACAAATAGCTTTGATAGCCAGTGAATAAACCAACCACGGACCACAGGAAGGTTAAATTGACTTCTCTTTACCTCTCCCGATAAGACCCACTTATTATATGCAGCCTATACTTTTGTTGAGGAGATAAGAAACATAAAGGGAATGACATATGTATAGGTCTGGGACAGCAAAAATTTTAATTCCTCAATTTGGATTCCATTTCCTTTTGCCACTTGCTTTTAGACAGTTGAGTGTTGGTAGTGACAAGATATCAAGCCCCTTAGTATTTCCTTTTGGGGACTGAGGCACTTTTTAAAAGAAAGACAAAAATCTTATCCACCTGAGTCCTGAACCAGTTTGTCTCTCCAGTTTTCTGGAGTTAGCTCTAATCCAAGTTTACAGAACAACAGCCTTGCTGTAAGCCATGTCCTGTTGTGGGCGAGATAATAGCAATTGAGCTGTCATAGCCTACAGCAGGCTAGTAGCATCCCCAAGGTCTCTTGACTAGAGGAGATTTCTTAGCAGCTGACCCAGACTTTAGTCATTAGGAAGCCTATGAGGCCTTTTTAAATTTTTGGTGGGGAGGACCGGGGAAAATACATAAAATGCCACCTTTATAACTTCAATAATAACCTGTAATTTATATTTTCTGTGTGAATTTTTAGTCCTATATTTTAATAATTTGTAAATTGATCCCTTATTTCAAGAATCCTTTAAACTTGCAGGAGACCATCTGGAGTGCACTCCCCTGCCCGTATCCTGACCCCTGCATCCTGGACTGTTTAAATCCACCTTGGAATGGATCAGAGAGTCCCGAGAAACCACTCGTAAGTCCACCTGCTGGCCTCCTGACTCTCTAAAGCCTTCACTGGAATTGAGACATTAACTCCAGCTCTGGCTGTGAAAATGACCAGAGACATTATTTATAATTCAGCCATTTAAGATATACCTGTACTCAAAAAGTCCTGTATATTTTTTAAAAGTTTTATTTTTCAGGTGAACACAAATACAAGAACTCTGCCTAAGCTTGTGTAAGTTGATCATTTCTCTTTTTTAGTTCTTGGGGAAAGAATAGAGGTTGGAAGCATAAACGGTTTGAGATGTGATAGATGGATGGTGGTGAAGTTTAGGAGAAAAAGCAATTGCTTTGGTGTTCTCTGGGCCTGATGGCTTGACCAAACTGATTAGCGACGATGGCATGAATCCATCTTAGTCAAGGAGCAGTCGTGGGGTGTGAAGAAGAGTGGTATCTAGCTCAGCCAGCTTCTGCCAACCTTACAAGGGTTGAAAAAAAAGTTTTGCATTACCGGCACTCTGAGCGGATGCTTAGCTAATGAAGCTAAGGGACTAGTGAGCATGAATATTAAGATATACTGCAAACATTTTGCTGACTGAGAGCTGAGGTAAGGATAAAATGCCAGATAGCTTCACTGTTCTCACTTTTAAACCCTTGGCCTTTAGATCACTCAAGAAGAGCTAACAGTGGCAGAAAAACCTATGCATCTGCAGTGGCTTGGTCAGACCTTTGCCTACAACAGAGGAGATGAGAGAGCCAAGTGGCTGAGAGAGGTGTAGATTGCTTCAAAGGTGAGGCTTTTTCTCCCCTTCAAGCAAACAATAAAAGACATGTGGGTGAAAAGCACAAATACATGGTGTTAGTTATGCTGCAAAATACGTGGTAGGCAACTGAGCTCAGCTCATTATTAGACAATACTGCCCACTACAAATCCAGAGTGAGAAGCCAGTGTTGGTGGGGCCCCCTGAGGCCTGCATTTCACCAGAGCTGTTGGAGGTTAGCCACTGTGCTTTTACATCACCTTGTAGTCTATAGGGAAGTGTGGAAAAGTCCTCCCTTCTATTTCCCTCCTCAGCCTACACAATGGCTTTCTGTGAAGAGGGCTTGATAAGGCAGAGCAGAAGGGGAGTGGAGAGCTTCCGAGGTTCTTTCAGTCAGCCCCACCTTTCTGTAGATGGTGGTAAGTCACCCGGCTTCACACATTGGGCACATACAGCAGTGTGTACAGCAGCAGCCTGCTGGATTAGAAGGGCACTGTTTCACCAGGACGGGACCCAGTTGGCTGGGGAGCAGTGGTTGGCATAGCTTATTTTCAGCAGTTAGAAATCATGCAAAATTGCCCATCAAGTTTTGAACCTGGAAGGAGAGGTCTGTGCCAAGGCAGGTTACTTTCCTTAAACTTCTTTGCAACTGGACTACCAGTATCATTTCTGGGTGTTTGCTTATATTAGAAATGACTGTGTGATTTTATTCTCTGACAGCCTGAATTTGAAGGAAGAGAGGATCCTCTTTTTTCAGTGAACTTTTGGAGTGTGGGGGCTCAGGGAGTAGCTAAACCATCTAGACTGATTTTGTATGGGTATCCTTTCTTTCTTCCATTGGTGCTGAAGTGGAAAAAGAAGTGTTTCTCCAAAGTTTCAAGCATAAATTTCTTTCTAACAGCTCTAGATTACTACATGGTAAGAGACAACAGCTTTGGAAGCTTTTCTGTCTACCTTGTTTTTCAGTTTCCACTGGGGAATTCTAAGACAGTATGTTCTTTAGTTGGGTATTTATATCCTGTTTTGAAATGCTGAGTGGGGAGCATCTACTTGTCTCTACATGTTTCTTCAAGGAGAACTGAAAGGTCAGGTCCCGAGCTTTAGGGCTACCACAGCAATTTAAAAGGAGTAATAATTGTCCTTCCTGTCCTCACTGCAGAGTCTGGAGGTATTTCTGGAATTTCGGTTCAGAAACAAAAGAGTATTTTTCTTTTTTTTTCTAATGCCTCCCTCTACAGAGAGAGGACCCACAATGGCTTTGCTTTCTTCATGAAACCAGCGTTAAGCCCAGTGCCTGGCACATAGTGGTGGGGACTCAGTGTTTGTTGATCACTCGGTTGACTGTGTTGAATGGAATTGGCCTTAGTGTCATAGTGGTGTCTCAGTCATGTTCCACCTCTGTACCCATATCCACATCCCATAAACTGGTTCAAGGGGATGGATTGCTAAACAGAACCCCTTGCTGTGACCTCTCTTGGCCCCAGTTTCTTTATTTCCAAGGGGAGGGATTTGGACTTGGCCTTCCTGTTTTTTTCAGGGGCCAGAATTCCACAGCCATATTCCATGTGGTACTTAATGGAAGCAATGTATGATACTTGACCCACTCATTGTCTCCTATGTCGCAGCCCTACAACCTCTTGTTGAGCTATAAAAATACCTGCTCTGTCGGCAGTTTTGTTGTTCACATTTGTTTTGCTTGCTGACGGAGCCTGTGGTTTTCTACTGCCAATTGTGTTATGCTTTTTATTTCCTCCAGTAGCTAATTTAAAAAAAAAAAAATACTTTTTTTTTTTTTTTTTAGCCATGCATTCAGACTTACCAGGCTCTCCACTCTAAGTGCCAAAACAGCCAAGGCTCCCAGAGGCCCACCATGCTTGTGGGGCACCTCATCCATAAGGAGCACTCTGGCCAAACCAGTTTCCCAGGGCCCCATGCAATTCTGTAATTAAGCCACTACTAAGGGATCAGAAAATTGTCACACCGTTCTTGCCTTCAAGGATTCACAATCATGCCAGACAAGAATATCCCTGTCACTACTCTGTTTTCTTAACTTCAGTAATCTGTTTTTGCAGTAGTTTATTGGTTAAATAGCAATAAGATTTTTAATTTCCTTAGGAATAGTTTCCAGAAACCACTCCCATTAATTCAACAATTATTTATTTAATGCCTATAATATGCCAACAGCTTCATGTATCAGCCTCAGTAATCCGTACTATGAAAATCATTTTCCTCAACTAATTGCCTATAAACCAGTGACTAAGTTCTGTTGAGAAAACCTCCTCTGTTTCACGTATGCTACTCTGAGGCTCAGATTCTTTTTAGCATTTATGAACCAGAATGTAAGGATGACACTTAAAGTCTCAAAACCAACTTGTCCAAAAAAAAATTACTTTGATACTGAGGACTTTCTTCCAAATACACCTCTCTGCTACCTCAGTGTTGAGATGCATTAGTTTAGGGCCCCCCTACTTGTGTCCCAGGGGCCACTTGCCCCCTCAGTTCCCTGTTGGTAGTCTGGTCAGTGTTGTAGCAACAAGTCTGAGCTGTAGGCAGCGCAGGGTGTCATGAGGACCTGGGTGGGAGGGCGTGTGTTCTTGGGAGAGGACCCTGAATCTGCAAGAAAAGGGAAAAAGCCTACATTGTTATTTTAATAGTTGCATGAGAACTAGTCCTGGAGAGCTTGTTAAGGAGGAGGCTGGCCTGAAAGAGCCTCTCTTCTTCCTCCCACAAAGGTACTGATGTGTTTGCCTCACCTCCTGCCCTGGGGCCTGCTGCTCCTCCAGCCAGTCCTTAAAAGGAGCAGTGGGTGCCACGTTTGTTCTTTCTGGTGCCAGGTCTGCGCTATTTCACTTTCCCAGGCGTCAAGTGGATGCTTAATGAGGGGCTGTGACGTAAGGCCCAGCAGCCTTGTTGAGAGAAAGCAGCCTGAGTCCATGCTTCATGCTTACACTTTAAAGGCTCCTCTCATTCCCTTTCCCAGCCTGAGATCTCCCCGTCAGGAAGGTTGTGGTCACCCTGTATGGAGCCTTCCTCATAAGCCCCGATAACCCTTGCTCAGAAGGAGGTGTGGTGCCAGGGTCTGTGAACACTGATAAATGACTCGATGAGAGGCAGAAGGGAAATGGTGTCTAGTTTCTCCTATTCCCTTGACCTCCCTGATTTAGTCCCCAAAATAAGAAGATATGGCTTTGTGGGGATTTTTACCATTTCCTTTTTTCCTTTTTGGGCTAGAGCCATCTTTTCCTGTTCCTCCTATCACTGTGGCCACGGTTGGGGCTGAAGTTGATTAGCGGTCAAACCTTCCAACTTGTGTCTTGGTAGATAGCTGGGACCTTTCCTCTGCTTCCAGAGAGCTCCAATTATCTGTCCTCTGACCAGAAGAAAATGCCATCGTTCTGTTCCCTTAGGTGACAAAATTTAACTCTAGGAGGCAAGGAGCAAACTACACAAGGTCATTGGTTCCTGGGGGAAATATTAAGCAAAAACTGTGGTACGAGTTCATATAACCACTACTGCTGTAAATAGAAGAGAAGAGGAACCACTCTGAACTGTGACAGCCAATGTGTGAAGTTAAGGGCAATATGATTAGGACTTCCTTGTGGTGGAGCCAGTGGATTGGGCAAAGAACACTCCTGGTACAAGCAGGGTGACTTCCTGAGGCTTTGAACTAGACCAGACCACCCAGTAGGATTAAAAGAAGCTCACTGTTCTATAGGGGCTGCATAACTTTACAAACTATCCCTCAAAGTTTCCTGTGAGTGTACTGACCCTTGGTGAAAGTGAGGCTAATAGAAAAGATAAAGGAAAGCATAGAAAACAAAGCTGACAGAGATCACACCGAGTAGCTACTTCATTTATTCAACAAATATTTACTGAGTGCCCTTTTTGTGCCAGGCTGTTATTAGAGTGCCTGCTTCAGGCTGGGTATATTTTGCCTAGTTTTATCTCTACTTTTCCCAAAAACCCTTCAAGGTAGGTATTATTAGTTCCATTGTGCAGATAAGGAAACTGAGGCTTATAGAGGTTAAAATTGACCGAGGTTACCCAGCTAGCAGATGGCAGACCTGGGTTTCCGATTCAATCTGCCAGACTCCAATGCCTCTGCTTGTTCCACTCCACCATGCTGCCTGTCATCAATAAACACTCCTCCCTTGAAATCTGGTCTACTGCGTTTCCCTTCTGTCCAGTGAGATGGGCCCAGGATGCAGACACCTTCTGCCTCTTTTGCCCTCCTCATTTCAAGGCCTTAGGTAAAGCTGTCATCTCTCTGCTGGACCCTCACTATACCATACTTGTTTGCCCTCCTTTCCCTAGCTTTGTGCCTGGGTTTCTGATAGCCTAATCAAAGAAACAACTTCCCATAAGCTTTAATGAGTAGTCTTGTCTGTTGGTTGGAGGTAAGGGCATCTGAAAGAAAGACTCCCAGCCAGACCTTTAAAGAAAGGAGCCAGGAAGGGATATAACCAGACTTTTTTTTGTGTGGAGGTGTCTGACTACACTTCCCTCTTGCTCCATAGCAGGTTCCACCATGGGGGGTGGGTAGGGGCACAATCTGGATGGACAGCTGGGGGTTGCTATTGCTTAAGGGTACCCAAGAAGAGCTGAGAAAAGCTCAGTGTTATTTGCCCACAGTTATCTTCCTACAATAAAGATGCTCTATCCAGTTGCCATTCTGTCCAACCTGTGGTGACTCCCATGACACCCTTCCTCCTATAACATCCTTCTGGATGTTTCCCCATGCTTCCTCATAGCCCTTCTGTCCAGCTTTCCCTCCTACTTAGTTCCTGTTGTGAGGACTGAACCAGAGCTCCACTCAATTTCTACATCCCCCATCCCATCAAATGTGCCTTGGCATATGTCCTTTAATGAAGGCACAGCTATCCAGTCAGCAGCACTGGGGATTTGGGAGCCGTTGGAGTGACTCTTAGAATTCTAACTGTTGATCAAAATAGCTTTTGGAGATATCCAAATTCAAGGGCTCTGCCTGAATCTGCTCTACCCCAGAACCATCTTTTGGGAGTCATGGGTTCCAGGGCCTGTGCCACCCTCTAAATCCATGTATGTGTGACTGGAAGGCAAGAGGAAAACGTGAGTTTGGAGTCTTTCACCCTGAGCTAGGCATTATCTCACAGGGGTCTTCTTCCCCCACGCATAGCAGCATCCCCAAGCCTTTCCAAAATTCCTGTTCAGCATCACACCAACCTCTTCCACTCCCCTTCACCCCATCCCATTCTCCACCAGCCTCCTCACTCTCCACTATAGGAAGTTGGCACCACCCATTCATTGCTCTCTTTAGCTTCTTCCCCAGGAGCCTCAGCATCACACCCAACTCTGAGGCCAGGAAGCCCTCTCCCTCCCCTGTCCCCTGCAGGGGCAGCCTTCACCCCATCCCCTACACAGTCAGCAACCAGCTGACTGTCTTTGTCCTCCAGCCCTCCATAAATCCTAGTTCATTACTCTTATTACTCAAAAAGTATGGTCCAGGAACCAGTAGCATAGGCATCACCTGGGAGCCTATGAGAAATGCAGTCTCTGGCCCACCCTGGATGTACTGATAGAATTCGCATTAGTCTGCATATTAAAGTCGAGAAGCACTGCTCAAGCAGTCTGATCCCCTGGTAGAGCCAAGAGCAGTGAGCCCTGGGGGAGAGGAAGTCCTGGCTCGGGTCCCACAGTTTAGGCCTCACACTGAAATCCTAGGGATGATCTGCACATGCCATCAATCCCATGGGGGGGGGGGGATGGGACATGTGAGGCCCAGGACCCTCAGCAGAGAGGAGGCAAGCAGAGGGGACCACATGACAAGATCCAGACAAGGGCATGTGAAACAAGAAAGAGAGGAGCACCTGCCTTTGCCAAGCTGAGGTGAGATGGTTTCCTTTTGGCTCCTATCACCATCCTTCCCCCAGCCACTGCTGAGTACCCACAGCCAAAACGCCTGTTCAGCAACCACTGTTCAGCCTAGATCTGTCGCATGACTGGGTTTCTTGCCTCCCTCTTGCTGGCAAAGTCCCCATCGCCCACCGGCTGGATTACTCGTAGTGGGTGCTCAGGAAATGTTTGTTGAATTGAGAGGAAGCCACAGCTTGTGCGGAGTCTGGATAATTCACCAGACGTGGGCTCCAGGGGAGGGGTGGGAACAGAGACTTAAGTAGGAAAGACAAGTCCTATTGTCGCACTTAGCTGGAGGCATTGCTTCTCTGTCTCACTAGGTCCCTGTCTGAGTCTGTGGTTTTGCATGGCCATAGTTAGAGAGGTGGTAAGGGAAAAGGAAGTAGGAATGGGTAGAAAGTGACCAGGGCCTTACTTCCACTCAGGGCTCAGGTGAGAGCTGGAGGGGGTTCCTGGTGAGTTTTCCCTTCCCACTGTGGTGAGAGGAGGTTGTCCCCAACCCCACCACACCCCATTTCAGAGAGGAGTGCTTCCCAGAGACCCCTCCTTTTGCAGAGCAGACCTTACCTCTACTTTTCTATTCCCAACCCCAGCCCTCTAAGCTGTTTGGCCTTCCTTTTTCTGGGCCTCAGCCTCCTCTTCAAGAAAGGCAGGAGGCTGGCAAGTGGCTGCTGAGATTCCCCTGGTTCTGCCATTCTGTGTGTCTGGGACTGTGAGTCACTAGGTGCAAGGCTGGGACATGGGAACGGACCCAGGCTGTGACTGCCCTGCCAGCCACTGAGGCTGCCTGGACCAAAGAGCCCAAAGCTGGCACCTAAAGAGGGAGCCCAGGCCCCAGCAGATGATGGGGAGCCAGGAACCCCAGGTGCTGAGTGTTCCCAAGCCTTTTTCTCATGCCATGGCAGTGAAGGCATGTGGTCCGGGCAGCAGTAGGCCATGCCAGGGTTCACCAACCTCAGAGACCAGGTGCCAGCCTGGGAATATACCAGGAGCTGGGCCTGCACACAAAAACACACATGTGCACAGGGACACATGCAGGGAGGAAGACAGCTTGCTCTCGCAACATCGCTTTGCTGGAGAGTTTGCCAAACTGCTCAGCCAGCCTGGCACAAGCCACTGGCAACCGAAGACTCTTGACTGAGTTCCCTCCTCCTCTCCCCATCCTGGCTCCCCAGCTCCAGGAACTTTACTCAGCATCTTCCTGCAGGGCTAGGACCCCCTGTCCTGCTCCTCATACCCCCTGTGCCTCTGGCTCTTTGGCCGGTTCCTCTCGGGGGCCTGCTTCTCGGCGCCAAGCCCTTCCGGGCCCCAGCCTTGCCAGACCTGTCTTCTCTAGGCTCTAGGGGCCCTGCTCCTCTCTGTGGCTCAGGACAAGTCTGGGCTTCCAGCTCAGCCTGGTGGTCGTTCCACCCCACGGGCTGCTCAGAGCCATCCGGCCAGGATTCAGGGCTCTCCTGGGGCCCGGGCCTTGGACTAAACCTGCATATACCCTCCCCAGGCCCGGGGCTGCTGGCCCCTCCTAGAGAGAGGTCACGGGGAGCCAAGTCAGTCTTTTGTGGAGAGCCAGAAGCCAAACTGGCTGTGGAAGCTTCTGACACCCCTCTTTGCTCCTCTGAGGATGCCAGGGCTGGGCTAGTTGCCGGGGCACTCCCGAGCCTGCCTGGCTCCAGCTTCTGTGCCTGTTCCTCCTCATTTGGGGTCTTTCCGGCACTTTGGCTTCCCTGAAACAAGAGACAGTTTCTGCTGGCTGCTGAATTTCAGGCTTATGTCTGCAGCTCTCTCCATCGTATGCCCAAATACCCACCTCCTGTCTCTCTAGCTCCTCCTTGTCTTCCTTTGTATCCCACCTGTAGAAACACAGCACGTGGCAGGCCCCACTCCTACCTCACCCCCACTTCACCACACCCCCTCCATAGCCAGTGGCCCTTGTCCCCAGGTGAGAAGTAAAGCCCAAGGGTCTCAGAGTGGATCAGAGCCAGCAAGAGGCTCCAGGATGTTTCCTGCCCAGACTGACCTTGTTCCAAAAATCTACCCCTTTTTTCTGAACACCCCCCCAGACTGCTCCCACCCCAGACCCCAGCTGCTGTTTATGGCCAAGCCTGCAGCGCCTGGAGTTCTGTGGGGACGTCAGGCATGTCCCTGCCTGCACTGCCTGGGAAAGGCCTGCCTGGCTTCCCTGGGGGTAGGTAACTGCTGTAATTACTGACAGCCTCCCTGGGCACCAGGCTCTCACTGCTGCTGCCTCTGCCGACGGCCTCTCCCAGCATTTCATTAACCTGCCACCAGGCAGCAGGCGGCCAGGAGGCAGAGGCCCTGGGGGACTGGGGTGAGCTCCTGACCTGGGCCCGGCCTGCCCTCCCAGGGCAGGGGAGAGCCAGGAAATCAGAAACCCCAGATGCCCCCCTTGATTCTGCCCCTGCCTGTTACCTGCGAGCCCTGCCAGTCAGTCTCTCCTTCCCCCGGGCTTTGCTGCCCATGGCCAGTGCCTGTGAGAGTCTGCCAGAGTGCCCACCCCATGTGGTATCACCTGCAAGAGATGTCAAGGAAAAGAGAGAGACCTCACAGCCTGACTCCCCCACCAGCTGATAGGACCCTGCTCCTCCTCCATCCCCAACTCACCTTTTCCATTAGAGGGCAATAGTTGGGGCTGCAGCTTCCCGTGGCTCCTGGGACCTTAGGGGGCAAAGGAAATGGGGATAGGGTGGATGACAAAAGATCCAAAGCAGAAACACCAGTTCTTCCAGGAGCAGGAAGCTGTCCGTCCTTCTCTTGGTCCAGTTGTGGGTTTTCTGCCTCCTGAAAAGAGCCCTGGCCTTGGGATCAGGAAAGCTGGGTCCCTGTGCTTGCTTTGCCTCTCCCTGGCTCAATGACTCACCCCTCCAGCCCCAGTTTCCTCTTACACAAAATAAGGGCACCAGCAATGCCACAGACCTCTGTTCCTGGCAGTGGGGCAAGAGCAGGGAATCCAGGATTCCCACCCATGAGAGGCCAAGCCCCCAAAAGCCCTCCAGGGCAGACTTCTGCATGAGCTTCCTTCCTCCCAAGACATTCCAGGGTCAGAACCTGGCGCAAGAATTGGGGGTTTGGAGGGTGGGAGGGGAGGTTGTGGTGCCCATCTCTGATAGTGAGGAAGGAAGGAAGATGTTCTTCAGTGATTCTTTCCAGCTCTGAAAATAAGTGAGAAACCAACAGACAGGGAAAAGAGAGGAAGAGAGGGGTGAGGGAGAAAAACAAGCCAAGGCGGGGAAGGAGACTGAAGGGAGTGATGACTCACCCCTTTTGCTACCCGCCTGGGACAGACCCTCTTCCCTGGACTTGCTGGGGTCCTGTAGCCTGTATAGACACAGAGAGGGAGTCAGGTTGTAGGGTGGCAGGGCAGACAGAGGCTGCAGCAGGACCCACACCCTCACCACCCCACCACCACCACCACCACCCAAGCCCCAGCCCCAGAACTGAAGGCAACAGGGAGACTGGGGCCCAAGAGAAGTGGGGGACCCAGCACCCACAAAAATCCCTGAGCCCTGGGCCCGACCAGAGAGCCAAGGCAGAGCCATACCATCCCAGGGAGGGCCTCACCAGCCCTCTGAGCACACCCACAGTTAGCTCTACCCCCAGTTTCCCATGTGGCATCCCAGCAAGTGCCCGGCCCTGCCACCCACATGGGCTTGGCCTTATCCATGTCCCACGGGCGGCGCCAGTCACCCCGTGCATCTCTGTGCCGGGCAAGGCGGGCCAGGTCAATCTGCTCCCGCTCCTGCTTCCACTGGGCATAGTCCCAGCCCACCTCCGAGGCGCCCCACGCCGGCCGCCGGGGCGCTGGGCCTAGGATCCAGCCTGCACTCCGGGACTCTCGGCCACCCTGTGAGATAGAAACAGAAAGAGCCCTGGGCTTGGAATGGAGATCCGGAGCTTTTACCACCCTCTTTCCTTCTCAAGGCTTGACTCCTCCAACTAAACATTAAGTCCATTCCATCTCTGAGGAGCTGTGTTTGCCCTAGGCATGGTTTCCATCCACTTATTAGCTGTGTGTTTGGGGGCAAGTTACTTGACCTCTCTGTGTTTCATGTCCCCATCTGTAAAATCCCAGTGGGTTATTGTGAGGGCTGTGTGGACAGGCCCAGGGTGGGAGGGGCACCTAGAGGCTGTGAGCAAGACCAAGGACTAGGGGCTGCTGCCACCTAGAGGTCACGGCTGGCCTGTGGCCAGGCCCCCACTCACCCACCCACCCAAGCAGTCCAGAAAGGGGCCTGTGTTTCAGATCCAGCTAGGCTAGGTGGAGTAGGGGCTGGATCACACCTCTGCCTCCACTGTCTCTTACTGCTGCCTCTGCAAGGCCACCCCGAGCAGAGATTGGCAAGGTAAAGGATGGTGGGAATTCTTGGGGATGCTACTGGAGCCAGCCGATGGGAGACATATGTGACAGCTTCTCCGCCTCCCCCAAATGGGGACCCCCACAGTCATGTCCCCATCCCCTCTTGAAGATTACCTTCCATGCAGAATCCGAGATGATGGCTTGCATGGCAGGGCTCTGGCCCAAGCCCCCTGCAGGTGACCCATCTGCCCCCTGGCTCCTTGCTCTGGTGGTCTTTTCACTTACCATCCGCTTGGCCTGGGGGAGACAAGAGACCAGCAGGGTCAGCAGAGCCAGGCAAGAAGGTGCTGCCCTGCCCAGAGCCTGGATGCCCCCCGCCCACCCTGCTCACCTCAGCTTTGTTTTCCATGGTCACGGCCAGCTCCACCCACTCCCCCAAGCAGAAAGCAGTGTGATCCTCCTCATCCTCATCCTCCAGCCCTTCAATGGCTGCACCAGGTCCGAGGGTACTCCTTGCCCAGTGCCTGCTGACCACTCGCTTCTCCTGCAGAGTGAGGCACCTGCACCTTCAGGCCGCCTGGGCAGAGCTGGGCAGGAGCTGGGTGCTGGGTCCTCTGGGTGGTTCCCCAGGCCCAGGTTCCAGCCCTGACCCTCCCCGGAATGCCCACAGAGAAGCTGACTCCTGCTGGCACTCACATGCCAACGGCATTAGATTATTCGAGGCCCAGGGCCCCCCCACCCGAGGGCGTAAGATGCCACAGTGGCCTGTCATCTCTGAGCTGGGAAATCCAGGGCTCTTGGACAATGGGGCTTTGTCCCTCAGACATTGTCACTGGCATTCAGCCTCAGCTTCTCTGTCCCCCACTTCCCACAGGGGTTTTTAGCCCCTGAAATTTGGGGTTTAGGAGCAGCCTGTGCTTTGGGGCCTAGGTATGGGGTAGAGGGGCTGGAAAAGGGTGTAAGGAGACTTCTATCTGGTGATCTTTCAGCTGTGGCCTGGGTGGCAGTGGCCTGGGCTGCATGGGGTTGGGAGCTAGGATACACCCCAGAACGGTAAGTGGGCATAGAAGAGGAGCTGGGGTTGTCATCGCCTGACCTGAGCTGGGCGTCCACCTCCATGCCACCCCGCCCCATCTCCCAGGTGAGGCTTACGCCAGGAACCTGGCTGATGGTGACCATGAGGCCGTCAGGTTGCAGGAGCTGTGGCGGGGTCACAGCCATGCTCCCCTGCTCCGCCTGCCGACGGTCTTCCTGGATCTCCTGTGGGAGGGCCCGGGGTCAGCACAGGCCACAGCCCCCAAGACACACAGAGACACAGACGCCGACAGGCCTACACAGAGAGACACCAGTGGGACGCCAGGGGGCAGAGGCACCCAGTAGCAGAGTCCCCAGACCCTGGCCAAGCCCACCCATCTGGCCTCAGGCCCAGAGGCACGTTCCTGAGCCTGGTGCTGATGCGCAGGGAGGGACGCCAGGCAGAGACCTGTGGGCTGGCCAGAGAGTGCCGGGCCAGTCGGTCTCCAGCCACCCACGTCACAGGCCACTGACCTGGTACCTGCGGAGTAAGGCCTGGTTCTTCTTACGCAGGGCAATTATCCTCCTGTCCAGTTCTGCATCCTTCCCCTCCTGCCTGTTCTCTGGGGGCTCAGCCCCGGGAGGTCCCTGCAAGGGCAGGGGAGCCAAGCTCCTGACTGCTGGGAACACCCCTTGCCGGTTCCCCAACTTTCAAACCCAAGGAGCAGACCCCATGCAGGAAGGAAGAGGGCTTCTCAGGGGGGTGGTACAGGGAAGGCCCAAGCCCCCACTCTAGCTAAGCCTGCCCTCTTGTCTCTCTGCCTCGTCAGGGGGCTCAGGTCAGGGGCTTGTGCCCAGGCCCATGGCTCCCAGCAGTGGGCTGCCCCTCCTCCCAGCCGTCCTGGGAGCTCCACTGCCAAGCAGGGCCTGGAATGGGAGTTATAAATGGCTCTGGCAGCAGAACCTGCCGTGACTGGGAAGCTGCCAGGGGATTCAGGAGGTCGAGGAGGGGGCTGTTTGGCTCCCAGGCCCAGAACCACGGAAAGAAGAGAGGCCCCTGTTCCCCCCTGGGCTCCCAGGCCCTGGATCCCACTCCCCAGGCCTGTGCTCAGCCGGTGGGCAAGAGCTGCTCCCATGGCCCAGGCTCCCCAGGCATGATGTGGTGGTAGTTGGGACAGGAGAGAGCAAGCCTGGTCGGTAGGCCCAGCTGGGGGCCACCCTAAGGCAACCTGTACCTCTGCAGGGAGATTCCGGGTGTCTCCCCAGTGGGCTTCAGGGTCTCTGTATGGCCAATGCCTCTGACCAGCCCCTCCACCCCCACCCCACCCAGCACAGCCCTCTTCTCCCTGGCCCGGCTGTCCCCAACTGCCTCCTGAGTGTGGCTCCCAGATAGCCCAGCCTTCTCCCAGCCCCAAGAAGCCCCCCACCAAAGGCAAGGCAAGGTGCCACTCACAGCCGAGTGCATGGCAACAGCGGGCACCGAGAGAATTCCAGAGCAGCCCTGGGGGAGCCAGAGAAGAAGGAAAGCTGGAGCCACAGGAGCCGGGCCTCTGCCGGCCTCTCCCTGCCGGCTTTGCTGCTCAGCACACGAGATCATGTTGTGATTACAAAAGACTCCTCTGGGCTCCCAGCCAGGAGCGCTGCTGCCGCCTCCACCCATCCACTCTCAGAGGGCGAGGACCAGGCCACCAGCAGCCAGCTGGCCCTGACCCGCACCTCTCCCTGCCCTGCCCCAGCACCCCAGACGGACTGGCAGGGACTTCTGTACCTGGCGGCTCAGGCCCACACAGGAGGCCCCAGCTGCCCCAGACCCAGCTTTGACCCGAGGCCCTGTGTCCCAGCCTGGGCCAGCCTACAGATAAGATGGGTAGCCAGCGGTGGCACCATCCCTCCCATCTGGTACATCTGGTAGAGGAGGGCCTGCAGGATGCAGCCCAGCCCCGCTGGCACCCTGGTCTGAGGGCCCCCAGCCCAAATGTGTCTGCCTGCTCCCGCTCACTCTCATCAGTGTTGGTTTAAGTCATTGGAAGCGATCAAGAAACTCACCCCTCTAGATCACCAACTACATACCTACAGTAACAGCGTTCATTAGTCATTCGTTCTTTTAGGTTGAACATTGTCCTCTCTGTCTTTTAAAACACAACCACTCCTGGGAGCCTTGCTGTTTGGTTTTGGTCCCCTGGGTATGGGGAGCTGCGCCTTCCTCCAGGGCCCTGGCCACCACCGCTCAGAGCTGGCCAACACCTTCCCCCCTCAGACTCCCTAACTCCAGGCCCTTCCTGGCCTTGCACTCCAGGGAGGGGCCCTTTCAGCCTCTCTGGATTTGGCCCACCTTCTGGGGCCTCTGCCCTCTCTCAAGCAGCCCTCCTCCCCTTGGGAAAGCCCCTGCCCTAATCTTCTCCATGTGGCAAAAGCTGATCTCCCCACCCAGGAGGGCAGCTTGCCTGCCAGTCCTGCCCTAGAGCCTCCGGAACCTGGAGCTTGCAAGTGCTGGGGGATGGGGAGGGAGGATCTCTCTGTGTTAGAGTTTAGTAGTTACAGGGCCCCAGCACCCAGGCCCTGAGATGAGTGTCAGAAGCCTCTGCATTCCCCAAATCCTCATCAACCGGGTCTCAGTTTCCCTAACTCCATACCATCATTTGTGCCCTTCTGTCTCCCAGGCAGAAAACCCAGCTGTCTCCTCTCTCCTCCCCAGACCAGCCCAGGCAGCCAAAAGTCCAGCCTCTGCTCCCCTCAAACTGCCCCTTCTTCCCCACCATGATCTGCACCCCCCCCCATCCAGGCCTTCACACAGCACCCTTGACCCCACACCCAAGTTCCATCGCCCCAGAGTTCCCATCCTGCTCAGAAATGTCACTGCTCTCTCTCTCTTCCTTTCCTGCCGGATGTTCCCACTGAGTCAGACTCCTCTGCTTTCCCAGCGACAGTGACGCACCCAGGCTCCTCACCCTGTGCCTCTTTCTCACACACACACTCCCTCGTTCTCCCACCCTCTCCTCATCCTGCCGCACACAGGCCGCTGAGTCCCAGCCTGGCCTCAGAAGGCAGGGTAGCAGCCAAGCCTCTCATCACATCGTTCCCACACCCTGGCACTGGGGCTGGGAGGCCCACAGGACACTGGCCTGGGCAGGGGAGATGGCAGCTCAGACCTAGTGTCCCCACCCACTTTGGAACCCAGGTCCCAAGACCAGTTCTGGGCAGGAAGGGCATAGATTGAGGAGGTTGCAGGGGTGAGACAAAGTCTGCTGTCCCTTAGCCACTATTCCCAGTCAAGGTGGGGACAGGAGAGCAGCAGGGGGAACAGGTGGAGGAAGTCCTCCCGGAGGCAGGCACAGGATGGCCGGCATGATATTCCCAGGTGAGACCGTCTGTTATATTTCTTGTCGCCGCCAGGGGGCAGCCGAGTTACAGAAGACGGGCTGGTGGGCGGGGGAGGGAGGGCGCCAGGACGAGGCGGGAGATTCCCCCTTCTCCTCCTGCTCCCCAGCTCCTGTCTTTCAAGTTCTCGAAACTTTCCAACCCTCCCAGAATAGAGAAACCACCCAGCGGTAGAATCCTTATTTTATTGATGAGGAAATTGAGACCTGGAGAGGTGGCAACGACCCCCCAGGACCACCTGGGTGTTTGCTGCACCCCTGAATCCACAAGCCAGCGAGGGGGTGTTGGGGTGTGGGGCTGGCCCTGGTCCAGTGTTCTTTTCACCAGCTGCCCCGCCAACCCTGTTTCTGCTGATCTTTCACTCTCTCCCCTCCCTCTCCCGGCTAAGGGATGGGCACCCCGGGCAAGACGAGGTCTCCTCTCTTCCCTGACAGGTCCCCCACCCTCAGCTCAGGTCGGCAGCCTCACCGCTGGGGCGACAGCATAGATAGAGCACATGGCCCATAGAACACACACCGGAGCCGCCCTGAGGCAAAGCTGGCTGGAGTCTGGGGCTTTTCACTGCAGAGAAAAGGGGAGAGACGTCTGCAGAGGAGGAAGGGCATGGAACTGGCGGACCCCCACCCAGTGGAGGGGGAAAGGCCCAGGCACTCAGGCCTTACTCTCTGTTTCCAGAATGGCTGCCCCTGCGGATGGCTGTTGAATAAAACATAAGCACTCGGGCCCTTGGCCTTCTCCTCCACCTTGTCATAAGAGGAAGCAGAAAGGGATGGTGGATCCCAAATGAACTTCACCTCCCCCCGGCTATGAGACTTTAGAAAAGTCCCTTCTATGGTCCTCAGCAGTAAAATGAGGGTGTCCCTACTCGGTGGCGCCAGGGAGAGATGAAATGAAGTGACACAGGCAAGTCCTATATCTAGAACAATGTATGATCCAGACTAAGGCTCAAAATAGTTTTCTTCATGCCTCAGCTATTTCTGTGATAGTCATCGTCCAAGTGGATGGACACTGCTCCCATGGCTCCCGCCAGTCCCCTGGGGCCTGACACATTCAAGACTCTGGATTCTGGGGATAATTTGTGACCTGGAGGGGTGATCCTGAGGCACCCACAGCACCCTTTCTGGGTCCCCTGTGCAGCAAAACCCCCAAGACCCAGCTCCTGCACTGCACCCTAGGGAGTGCACCCTGCCTGTTCCCCACCCCAGCTCTGGCCACCGTCTCTCCCCAGCTAGTGTCAGGGCTCCTGGAAGCAGGCACTGTGCCTCCCCCACCTCTGGACCCCACCAGCCCCAGCCCCAGGCTGTCACCCCATTGCTCAGGAGCTGGCGGCTGAGCCCTTTGAGACCTCGGCTCCGCTTGTCAGCTCTGAGTGTGGGGGTGAGTGCTGAGGGAGAGGGTGGGCAAGGCTGGGATGCATGAGAGCCTGGCTGCTAGGCAGGTGACCCTCCAAGTGGGAAGGGGCAGGGCAGGGGCAAGAGGCGGCCTAAAGAACAGTGTTCCTTTCTTACAAACCCTCTGCCTCTCCCTGCCCCCAAGACCATTCCTGTCTCAAGAAACTGCTGCTCTGACTCCAACTGACCAGAGGTCTTTATGCAAGCCTCTCAAGTCAGGCCAGGCCTCTGCAGGCTCCCTAGGGAAACCCGCAATGCATGAGGGAGGTGGGGAGGCTGAGGGAGCAGCCCTGCGTGGGTGCCATCTGTCAGGGACAAATTCTGGGCCATACTCCTCCTAAGAACACCCATGCCAGATCAGGGTGGGGCCCAGGTCATGGCCCTTTGAGACACCAGGAGGCAGACAGAAGGTTTGTTTGGAAACCTGCTCCTCCACCCTGTTCTCCAGGGCACACCCAGGGCTGGGGCATGGTGGGCTTTCAAGCTCCAGGCCCAGCAGTGGGAGGTGGACCCAGGTGTGAAGTTGGGGTCTCCCCTGGGGCCTCCTTTGTTCAGGGCTCTGATCTCTATGGTGGGTGCGTAGGGGACTCACAGTGTTTTCCCAGAAACCCCCGCCTTGACCTCCTAGTCCAGAGTTCCCCACACCTAGAAGCTGGGTGCTGCCCCTGTCAGGGCTTGCCCTCAGCATATACCAGGGCACCTACTGTGTGCTTCCCCTGGCAGGCAGTGAGGAAACAAAGAGGTAAAGGTCCAGGCTCCATCTCAGAGGCACTCACCAGTAGCTGGCAGGGTCAGCCTTCGGCCAGGGCCACCTAAGGACTCAGGACTCAGGCCAGCCGAGGAGTTTCCCAGGAGATGAGCTTCAAGGGGATGAGCAAGATTTGGGCAGGGGGAGGGTAGTGAAGAAGGCATTCCACAAATGCAGGGGCACAGCATGGAAAGAGGCAGGAAAGTGACCATGGCATCTGGCAGCAAGAGAACATTAGATTAGGAAGGCAGAGACCATATTGGGGAGGTCACTGAAGGGCAAACTGAGGGAGTGAACCTTATCCTGTAGTCCAGAGGAGCTGGCTGATGAGGCCCCAAAGTGGTTTAGGAAGCTGCAGCTGGCGTGGATCCAATGGGGGAGAGAGCGCACAGTTAGGAGGTAGCATTCAGGAGCAGGAGAGAGGGGTCTGGGCCAGGGAGGGCAGTGGGGGCCCGAGGGGAGGAGTGACAGGGTGGTCTGAGGAAGCAGTATCCTGGAGCATGCAGGTGAGGCTGTTCTGCAACCCACATCTGGAGCTGTATTGGCTTAATGCTGGTCGGCTCCTCCCCCACCCACTGTGACCCCCCCAACCGTGCAGTCATGCTTGCCTGCATGTCCCTGGGATACTCCTTTCTCTGGGACAGAGGGAAGGGGTGCCAACAGGTCAAGCAGAAAGGCTGGAAGGCTCACATGGGGCAGACAGGGCTTGCCCCATCTTGAAGCTTTTCCCAGGGCCCCCTCATGGGAGTGAGGTATGGGTGGGTCACATCCTCTAGAGGTAGCTTTGAGGGATGGAGGGGAGTACAGGAGCCCTACAGAAGGACAAGGGATGGGTGAGAGCTGGCCGGGCCCCACTAAGAAGAGGGATGTCCTTTGGTGTGGCCATGAATACCCAACTGGGCGGCTTTCACCAGGTCTAGAGGCTTCAAGACAGGAGAGAGCAGCCAGGTGTGAGGGAGCACTGGAAGGCCCAGCCAGGGGCGCGGTGGCTACCACGGAGGGGGGTGGGGTGGGGAGGGAAGCAGGTAACCAATCGTCCTGGTCTGCCTGGCACTGTCCCCATTTTAGCCCAGAACACCCCCAGTCTCTGGCAAAACTGGATGTTCAGGGGAGAGGAAGAGTGTGGGGACAGGACAGGGAACTGTTAGGGCCAACACCACGGGTGGTGTCAGAGGCCAAGGCTGCTGACAGGTGGTGGGGTCATTTCTCCAGGGTTGAGCAAGGGTGGGAACCATGAGGCCAGGAAGGCAAATAGGTCATCGATGTTTATCCTGATTACAATAATCATAGTCCCTCACACCTATAGCTGACGCTTCCAAAACCCTCTCACACATGTGATGTCATTTGATTTCTTTAAGCTTTGAAATCTGTAAATTAGCCTGGGCAGGTGTTAATAGCTTCTGCCTGGAGATCAGGTCAGCAACCTGCTGGGGAGGGGCAGGGGGCAGGGTGGGCCCTGAATCACCGAGGCCACATTCGCTCCAGCCCACACCCAGGGCGGGGACACCTTTCTGACTGAGGAACCTGTCCACCCACGTGGTGGAAAGGCACCTGGCTGCCCTGCCTCCCTCCCACCCTGCAGGGCAGCCCAGGAGGCAGGGGGGGGCCTTGCTGGCTCTTCTGGGAAGGGACTGGGGGGCACAGAGAGAGCCAATATCCTGCCTTCTGGCCTTCCCTGTAAGTCGTTACCTACCCTAAGCCCCCCACTGCTGCAGGAGATGCCCCCCAGCCTCTCCTCTCCCTAATTCCAGCCCCTTACCTGGAAATGTTTCTTCGTGCTCCACAGCACTCCTTTCTTTCCCACTCTGTGACTTTTTGGCAGGGAACTGTCCCTTCTCTCAGCAGGGCAGTAAGTCCTGGCACTTGGGGGCACCATCTGTGAGGCACAGCGCTGAAGGGTAGAGGGGACATACAAGGAGTTAAAGTTATGCTTGTCCTCAAAATCTCAGGATTGGGTGGAGGAAAGAGTGCAGGAGTCCCATAAATTGACTGCGGCAGGCCCATCACTGCCGTGGGCATCAGCCTCACCTCCAGGTGGGTTTTCTAGCCCCACCCAGGCTGCTCAGACTGTCGGTCCCCCCACCAGGGCCGACTCTACTCCTCTCCCCACAAGGTCGCCTCTCGCACTGCCTGACTGTAACCCAGACCCTGCCTCCAGAGCTGCCGAGAACTGAGGTCCTGAACATTGAGCCCACAGCAGGGAACCCCCACCCCACTTATTAGCCCTGCAGCTCTAATTTCCTCCTTGGGGGTCTGGGAGGCCCTGAGCCTCTCCCATTGGTTTCCTGCCAAAGGCTGGGGATTTGGTGTAGAGAGGACACATTGCTAGGCTTCTTAAGTAGAAAAGGAAGATTCCTAAAAGAAGAGGGTTTGGGGGCTGGTGAGGGCAGGGTGTGGTGGGCCATCACCTACCTGGTGTGGGAGGAGGGCGAGAGGCACTGAAGGCCCCACAGCTACGGAAACCTGCCCTGGACCTCGGCCCCTCACAGGCTCTGCCCACCCGCCGCGCTCTGGTTCTGGGCTACCCCCAGGCCTGCAGCAGGTATTTGCTGAACAGGTTTTAATAACTCCTGGCCTAGTTATGAACCAAAGTCCTTTGCCCATAATGTTACCAAAGTGGGCTGGAATTCGTCAAAAGAGCATAAAAAGAGATGACATGATGTGGAGAAAGGGCTCAGGCTTCGGACTCAGACAGACCCCAGCCGGGACCTACTACATCCGGACAACCTCAGGCCAGGTTCTTAACTTCTCTGAACCACAGTTTAGTTTTGTTTTTTATCTACAAAATAGGGAATGATGTTAACACCTGCCTCCAATTGCTGATATGAGGTCATCGATAGTATAAAAAGTACCTGGCACACAGAAATATCCTCCTTTCTTGCCCATAATGGAAATAGCAGAGAATCCTCTTTTTCTTTCTCTTTATTTTTCAGACAGTTTTCAGAACTGGTTATGTTACTTTTGTTTTTACATCCCTCATTGAGATAAAAATTGACATACAACAAACACATATTTAAAATGTGCAATTTGATAAGTCTTGGCATATATATACTTCCATGAAACCAATGTCACAATTGAGTCAGTCGCTATATCCATTACCCTGTTTTAGTTTCCTTGGCTGCTCAAGCACATGCCATATAAGAGGCTAACTTAAACATGGAGATTTATCAGCTCACAGTTTTGAGGCTAAGAGAAAGTTCAAATTAAGGCATCATCAAGGCAATGCTTTCTTCCTGAAGACTGGAGTTTTGGGACTGGCTGCAGGCAATATGGGGTCCTTCTCTGTGACATGGCAATGCACATGGCAGCCTCTCCTGGCCTCTACATTCTGTTGAATTCAGCTTCTTGCTTCCCTAAAGCTTTCTCTTTCTTTCGGGTTCCACTTATAAAAGACTCCAGTAATAGGATTAAGACCCAACCTGATTGAGGTGGGTCACACCTTAACTGAAGTAGCCTCATTAAAAGGTCCTACTTACAATGTGTCCATGCCCACAGGAATGGATTAAGTTTAAGAACATGTTTTTCTGGGGTACATACAGCTCCAAACCACCACATCTCCATACACAGAGTTTGCTTCTGACCCTTTTTAATCCTTCCTTTCACCCCTTTCCAACCTCAGCACCCTGTCCCCAGGCAACCACTGCTCTGCTTTCTATCACTATAGAATTAGTTTGCTTTTTTTAGAATTTTATAAAATCCTGGATTTCTATAAATAGAATCATATGGCATATATTATGTCTATCTTCTTTCACTCTGGATAATTATTTTGAGATCTAGCCATGTTGTAGCAAGTATAATTCTATTAATGTATGTACCTCAATTTGTTTATCCATTCACCCATTGGTGAAGATGTGAGAAGTTATCAGCTTTTACCTAATTCAGATAAAGCTGCTATGAACATTCATGCATAAGTCTTTGTTGAGGACTTAGGTTTTAATTTTTCTGGGGTGTATATTGTTATATTTTTAATAGACATTTATTTTTTAGAACAGTTTTAGGATTATAGAAAAATTACCCAGGAAACACAAAGTTCCCATATACCTTCCCCCATTTTCTGCTATTATTAACATCTTGCATTAGTGTGGTACAATTGATGAACCAATATTGATGCATTTATTATTAACTAAAGTCTGTAATTTATGTTAGAGTTTGCTCTTTGTGTTGTGCAGCTCTATGGGTTTTGAGCAATGCATAATGTCATATATCCACATCTACAGTATCATACAGAACAGTTTCACTGTCCTAAAATGCCATATGCTCCACCTATTCATCCTCCCCCTCTCCCCCTAAATCTCTGGCAACCACTGATCATTTTATTTGCTTTATAGTTTTGCCTTTTCCAAAATGTCATGCAGTTGGAATCAAACAGTATGTAGCCATTTCAGACTGGCTTCTTGCACTTAGCAATATGCATTTAAGTTTCCTTCATGTCTTTTCGTGGCTTGATAGCTCATTTCTTTTTATCAGTGAATAATATTCTATCATGTGATTGTTTATACATCACCTTTAGAAGGATTTCTTGGGTGCTTCCAATTTGGGGCAATTATGAATAAAGTCACTATAAACATTACATGTTACTTTTATAAAATGAATTTAATACAATTCATATACAGCCAGTTCATCCAGGCTCTTTACAGGCAAACCTGGAAATGGTGGCTGTTGTTAACTTCCCTGCTTCCTCTTTCATGTTTTAGATCTCACATGGTTCTCATTCAACTGGAGCCCCTCGGTGCAGCTGAGGGTGGGGAGCGCAGATGGTCTGTTTTGCACAGCATTGTGAGCCAAAGGCCAGCAGCCATGCCTCCACTGCTGCTTCTTTCTTTCCCAGAAAAAAAAAAAAAATTTAAGGATACTTTAGAAAGAGAGAGCAAATCAACACAGAAAATATAAACACAGAAATGGAGGGCAGTTATTCTCCAACCATAGCTATAATCCAAATCTTCATTCATTCACTAAGGATTTATTGGGCACCTACTATGTGCCCAACACTGGGCCAGTCCCTGGGAATCCAAAAGTGACTAAGCGCCATCATGTTCCCTGCAGTGGAGGAGCGTTCGGTGCAGTGGGAGCAAGGGGCATTAGAGGAAAAGATATGGGGAGACAGGAAAGGAAACAGGGGCACCTGACCTGTGTGCAAGCCAGAAAGAAAGTCAGTGGCCGGAGCACATGGAACAAGCCACAGAAGCCCACAGCGGAGGCCAGAGGGGACAGTGGGGCCAGGCCGTGGGGGCTTGTGGAGTGTAGAGCAAGTTGGCAGCCCAGACACCAAAACCCTAAGCTCCTTTCCTGCTTATCTAGACCCCATCTTGAAAGCCCCCTTTTCTGACCTGTGCAACTTCCACTCCTAGGCAAGCACCCTGGGCTGGGGGAACATATTTGAGAACTCAGGCCTGAGATTCCACCAGTTCCCTCCATCAGGGACACCATTTCCTCCTCCACCTGGTAGAAGGAGGTGATAATCCCATCTGTTTTGTAGGAGTCAGTGGGTTAACTCATGAGGGTGAAGTACGTAATGACTGGCCCAGCATTCAGTGGGAGCTCCACAAATGTTTAGAGTGGGCCCCTGCCTTGGTTCTAGGGCATCTCATTACAAAGCCAATCTGTTCCCCAGCCCCCTTCCACCCCCCACCTCCATCCCTCCCCCGACCCATCCTGCTTCCAGCTGTTCTTTGCCCTGCTAAGAATTAGCCCATCTCTCACCATCCCCCTACACCCTCTGCCCATGATCCTTCCAGTGCACCTGACCCATCTTGGCCCCTCCCTACACTATACAAATACACCTGAGGACAGACAGAGCCTCAGATTTCCTCTTGCCCATTGTTCTGCACTCTCAGTTAAGGGTCTGGCTCTGCTTGCTATGGGCAGGAAGCAGGAGGGTCTCTGTGAGAGGGCATTTGTGTCTGTGTGGTTGTGCTCACTCTGAGGGCTTTGTGCCTCTCTGTAATTGTGTATGCATAGTGAACTGGGATCTATGCCTTTGCATGTCTTTAGATGCATGTTGTGTATCCATGTGCATTGGTCTCTCTCAAGAATGCACTGTGTGTCTGGGTCTCTGCCTGCCCACCTGTCCTGCCCCCATCCTGGGCTGGGCCCCTGCACCTCTGCTCTCAACTTGACTTATAATTGGATTTACAGCCTCTGCCATGCCTGGGCAGAGGGGCTGAGCTGAGTGTTGATGGGATTGCCTTGCATGCCTTCCAGAGTAGCCACCTCCTGTCCCTCACATACCTAGGCCGGAAGTTGGGAAGGGGGCAGGGGGAAGCTCTCACTTCCAGGACTGAGCCAAGAACCCCTCCATGCCTGAGGCCTGTCACCTCTTTTCTCCCTCTTCCAACCCAGATCCTGACTGGCCATAGGTTTTTCTTTACTGTTCCCTCTCCCAAGCCTAGGCCTTTGGGTGTCTTCCCATCCCCTCACTCACTAGGGGAAGGGCAAGGGGCAGGAGGGACTATGGGTACAACTCAGAGGCTGCCCTCAGCTGAACATTTGTGGCACAAGTAGAAGGCAATGGAAAGGGAAGATACTGCAGGGGAATGTCTTACACGGGGCTGGGACTATTGAATTAGGGCTTTGTGTGTGTGTGTGTGTGACCATTTATGCTTTTGTGTTCAGCAAACATATGAGTTCCAGAGAGCTGTGAGGTCACACTCTATATTCTGATTCATGGGTCAGAAACAAACAAATGTGCTGTGTTTGCACTGGGTCCATTCTAGGGTTGTCAGTTGGGACCTGAACACCAGTCCCAAGCAAGATGAAGCTAGCCTTGGCCCCCGGGCACCTCAGCAGCCCCATCCGATGACAGCTTGACTTATTGACAAGATAACCAATTGGCTCAGATTCAAGCCTGGTGGGAGGACTCAGGATAAGGCAGCCAGGGCCCTGGACCGCTTGCCATTAACATGTGCCATGAGGGCAAAGGTCAAAGGCTCCCCTGAGTCCCCCAGCAGCCCCCTCCACCAACCCTCCCAGCCCTTCCGACCCCTGGGAACAATGATCTCTCCATGCCTCCCTCTCCCACCCCTGTGCCTGGCGTTTACCCTGTCTGGAGGGATAGGGACACAATGACCTGGCACGTGATAGGCAAACAACATGAGTAAGTCCCATGACTGAAACGAACCCAAATGGAATTGAATTAACATGTGCTTGTGAGTCTGGGAGTGGATCCGAGTGTCAAGTGTGAGAGTGTGGTGTTCAGGGGCTGGTGCACCGTGTTCTCCAGAGTCTCCCTCGGCATTCTGTGAGGGCTGAACCTGCTGTATCCATCCAATGCCCATGCCTGGGACCTACTGATTGTACAGATTCCTGCCAGAGGGAGCAGTTTTATCCCTTTCATCCCTTGAAGAGGTGGTGCCTGGGCTTCCCTGGGAGGCAAGGAAGAAGAAATTTAGATTTAGATTATAGTAAACTGAACTTTACCTGGTAAACCTCAGGTGTTCTTTATATCACTCCTTGCTCTTGCCTGGTAGAGATGGAGTCAGGTAAGCACCGTGGCTGGGAGGCTGGGGCATGAAAGACCTGGAGAAGGAAGGAGGTGGTGAAGGCAGGGGCAACCAGGCTGCCACATCTACTATACACCAACCAGTGTGTGTGTGTACGCGCATGCGCGTGTGCGTGTGTGTGTGTGATGGTGGCAGGGTTCCAAAAGACAAACAGGCCCTTATTTTTGTGAAACACTTTACAGTTTGAGAAGCATGCCCGCACATCCGTCACCTCACTAGATCCTCACCCTCAGGAGTAAAACAGGCAGGTGCTTCTCCCATTGCATGTGGGAGGCCCAGGGAAATTAGTGGGTTGAGCTCACAGTAAGGCCATGGAGGTATGGCTGGGTCTGGAGCCCAGAGCCCAGCTCTTGGCAGCTGCACCACTGGGTCCCCTCAAAAGGAACAAAAGACCATGCTGGCCTGCAAGAAACAGAAATCTCTTCAAGTAGGTAATTCCCACCAAGCAAAGAGCCTATTACAGAAAGAGCCCACTGGGCCCGGAGCTGGGCAGGCAGGATGGCCCAACCTAAGTGGGTTTCCTGCAGGATGGCTATGGGGAACTAGCAAGAGGGATTTCCACATGGCAGGAAAGCATGAACAAAGGCCAAAAGGTCACAAGCAGGGGTCAAAAAATAGCTCAGAGGGGCTGAGCAGAGACTGGGCTGAGATAAGTGGGGCATGAGGAGGGTCTGCCTGGAGGCGGAGACAGAAAAATCAGGGTTTGCCACTGTAAAGTGCCTTGCTCAGTGTCAGGGCATTGGGCCCAGTTGGAGGGCAGACAGCGTGGGGAGAAGAGCCCACACCTCCTAACTGACCCCATCCCACCTCGGGGGCGGGGGCGGGTTCAGCCAGCCCCTGGGCACACAGGGATGTGCAACTGAACTTTGTTTTGGCTTTCACTATATAGCTGTGGTTGGGTGAATGAGTGTCAGGCAAGTAACCAAGTCTGAGGAGCCTTGTTGGGTGTGGGGGTGGGGGTGTGGGCACAAAATCAGCACCAGGAAGAGGACAGTTTTCTTGCTGCAGAACCAGCAGATCAAAGCTGCTGCTTTTTTTCCCTTCCTCTTCCACATGTCCAAAGGTAGGAAAGTTTCCCAGCCCTCTCCCCACTTTTCCCCCCAACTTCCATGACCTCCAGGCCTCTGGCCTCCTTTAATGCCTCAGGGAGCAGCCACCACTCACCCCAAAGGAGAAGAAGGAAGCAGGCTCAGCCTTAGGCAATACAGGGTGGGGCCTTATCCACCCCCCTGTCTGCTGCAGCCCTCTCCTTGGCGTTCTCTCTTCTGTTTTCCCATCTGTCTCTCTCTTTTCTCCACACCCCCTCCCTGCCCCAGCAGCCCATCCTCTCTCCTGCTGCTTCCCCGCCTGTTCCGTGTTTCTCTAATTTCCTGGCTGTCCCCCCCAGCCTAGCTGGATGGCTGGCTCCCAAACCCCTTTGGCCCTGTGGGGCCTCTAGGGCTTGCTTCTGCCAGAGAAGAGAGGCTGCCCACCTTCCACCCTACTTCCTCCCATGGGCTACCACCAGCAGACCAAGCTTCTAGGCTTGGGACTGTTCCCACCCCCACCCCTCACCCCCAGGAAGAGCACTATAGAAGGAGAGGCAGGCAGGTGGAAAATGGCTGTTTCCAGGCATTGCTGAGCCCCTATGGGACAGGGGCTGCTAGAACACGGCCAGCACCCAGCTGGCCTTCTCAGAAGTTTGGCTCAGTGGTGCCCACTGAGTATGGTTGTATAAAGAGAACAGCTCTGGAGCTGTCAGGCCTGCCTCTTCCCCACCAGTGCCAAGCCTTTATCAGGCCTGGGAGAACAGAAGCAGACTGAGGAGTTATCCAACCCCTCCGGTGAAGACACAGCCCCACCATTCTCCCCCAGGGCCCCAGGCCTCCATGTCCTAGTACCCTAGCACTAGAAGCAAGGTGGTGTCTCTTTCCTCCCACGTGGGCCTGTGGGAGAGGCAAAGAAACTCCTCTGGCCTCGATGCCTCAGGATTGGTTACAGCCAAGACATAAGGTTAAACCACACTCTTTCCAGCCTCTTTAGGCTAAGTCAGGAAGGCATTGACTTCACTTTCTGTTCCTCCTGGTTTCTTATGTCTGGCATCTGCTCAGGGACAGGCATGGGCTCACACACACTCCCATGCACACACTCCCAACCATACACATGCACCCCGTATGCACAGGTCTATGCACACAGCAGGCATGTTTACATATCCACCCACTCACAGTTATGCAGATATAGGTGGCTATTTGTATGTAAAAGCAGCACACACCCTTTACATATACACAGGCACTGCCTATAGGGACTGTACTACCTGTAGGGAGAACACACACATACTCACCTTACCATCTCCTACCCTCAGTCTCCTCCAACCCTTCAGCTGCCCCCTCCTCCTTCTCCTCCTCAGCTCCTGCTTCCCCCACCTCACCCCACCCCCCAGCTTCTGGCTCCCTTGCCCCTGGCCCTCTATAACCCCCCACAGCCTCTTCTTACTTCTAAGTACAGTCTGCCTGCAGTTCCTAGCATGGCAAAATCTCTAGTCATTCTTCAAAGGTCCCTGGGTGAGGGAAGGGAGATGAGATCATTTTGCCTCTTAGATAAAATAAACCAAGGGCTAGGGGGTAGGAGTCATATCTCAGCTCAAGGAATTGGGAATCAGCAAATCTATGTTCCTCCTCTTTTGTCTGCTCAGAGCTTTGGCTTCATCAAAGCCAGAGGCCCAGGGCTAGGAGCAGTAGTCATGTGCTGTCCTTGCCACCCAGCCCTCACCATGACCCCCTGCTGATGCCCAAGAGTCCTGGGTTCTCTCCACTCCTGGAGAGGATGGGGGTTGATCTTGGGTAAGATGGCACAGACCTCTGACTGACATTGTTAATTTGGCTTTCCACAGGGCACTGCCACGGGAAAGCACATGGCCCCAGGCACTGTTCCGGGGAGAACCCCCCCCCCCAGGGCTCTATGGGCAGCTCCTTTGTCCCCATCACTGAGAAGGCAGAAGAAGGAAGCAGGACACAAGATAGGGAGTATCAGGGGCCAGCCACACTGACCTGGCATGAGCCTGAACTAGAATCTTCTCTTTCTAATAGACAGCCTCCTGGAGGCCATGCTCTAATGCTCAGAGTCTATCTTGCCTTACATCTGGCCTGGCACTCAGGGCACCATGTGGTCTCTGAGTTCTCTAGCTATGAAAATGGGGCACCCAGCTGGCCTTCTCAGAAGTTTGGCTCAGTGGTGCCACTGAGTATGGTTGTATAAGGCCACTCTCCTTTCCTTTTCACTTCTGCCCCCACCCATCAAAGTCTGGTCTCTTCAGCTGTACCCCATCCTGTACACCCTAGCCTGGTGGACCTTCCAAGATCCATCTCACATGTGTCAGTCTACAGATCAGAAGCCTTCAGTAACTCCTTTTTTGTCCAGATGGATTTCTCACCATTCCCTGAATATGCATTGAACTTTCCAGCTTCCTTAACTTTGTTTGCACTGTTCCTCCCCAGTTCAACCAGAAATGCATTCCCTCTCCCCCTACATCCATATTTTCAAAGCCTACCCTTCCAAGCCAGCTGAAGCTCCATCATCGTCATGAAGCCTTTCCTAAGTCTCATTTGGAAGAGAGAGGTCTTGCCTCTTTGCACACTGCCCACTTCTCTGCAGTTTATATCAACCATCACATGGGCTGACCACACTCTGCTTATGGGCTGGGCTCCTATAAGCTATTCAGGGCTGACCCACCACTTCTACACCTCTAGATTCTCTCACTCCCATCCCCACTGTGCCTCACATAGACTGGCATTTGCACACATCTTAGAGTTACCAACATTCTAAATACTCCTGGGTTCTGACTCCCCAGGCCCATTCCTTCAGCCTGCTTGCTCTGAAACTATTTCTGCCTATCCAAATCCCACACCTGGGACCCTCTCTCCCCAGCCAGGATTCTAGCCAGGCTTGCCCACAGCTCTTCACACGCACCCAGCCTCCCCTCGCTCAAACTTCACAGCCTTTCCCTCCCTGATAGGGGAGGCAACCAGTGCCGTGGGTGACTGGTTATTGGCTGCCTCCCAGACTGATATGGGGGATAGGAGTGACCTTAAGAAAAGGAGCTGGGGATACTCTAAGTGTCTCCCTTCCCTCTCCCCACTCCCCGCCACACTCCACGACTTGGAGTCAGGGCTCCGAATCTGAGGGGCGCAGACCCAGGTCCGGGTCCAGACGAACGTGAAGAAAGACCTAGCCTGAGCAGGTGCTCAGCCTCAGCGAGGAGGAGAGGAAAGCACGTTGATGAGCCGAGAGAAACGTGGACCCAAAGTCGCCCGGCCTCTCCACCTCTCGGAGTCCTGAGTTGTGAAGCGCGGGCACTGAGCTGCGCGCTGTTGACCCCTGGAAGGGTCTGTTTTTCGGGCTCTGCGGATCTCGGCACGAAGCCTAGGTCCACTCTCCCTAGCTCCTTACGGGAAGACCGAAGCTCCCGGGAAGGGCCGGTCGGAGGACTCTAGCCAGATGTCGGGATTCCCAACAGCAGCTCTTGGACCACAGCATCAGACCCGGGGGCTTCAGGGCTGCGAGCCCCGACGCAGGGCTGCGGCGCGGCTGGGAGCCTGGGTCCCCGCCCTCGGCACCGCACCCAGCAGCCAGGCTCCTCCTCGGCCCTGCCCAGCAAGGGCCCGCCTGGAACTGACGCATGCGCATGAGCCTGCCACCGCCGCTTCAGCACCAGCGCCCGGACAGCGGCGCCGCCCACGGGCATGGACGGTGGCAGAGGCAGCAGCCCCGGCAGCGGTCCGGCGCCCGGCCCGGGTCCAGAAGAGGAGCAACGGACCGAGAGGGAGCCCTTGGCCCCAGACGGCAGATACCCGGAAAGGTAGGGCGGACCGCTGCGCCGCCCCAGCTCGCAACCCTTCCCCAGCACCCCCGCCCCAGGTAGCCACATTAGCCGCCATATGTCTCCCCATTCATTCCTCAGCCCCTCCCAGAGCTCCTCCCGGGGCCTCCTCGCTCCGGGTCCCTCTGCCACGCCCTCATTCTGCTGAGTTAATTTCCCCACTTCCTGACAGTCCCTAATGGACACCCCCATCGCCCGGAGGGACCTGCCCCACCCACTGCTCCTACCTTCTCTCTTAGGCCCTGGGGTCCTCCGGCGCTGCGACCTCCCAAGTCCCTTGCCCAGCCCCTCTGTCCGGGCCTTGCCCCAGCGATCTCAGAAAGCCCCAAGCCCGCAGGGACCTCAGTCCGGGTTCCAGCGTGTCAGTGTGCACAAGGGTGCGTGTGTGTCGTGGACGAGAGGCTCGCAAAGGCGGGTGTTTTGGGGAGGGCAGACGCTGGGCCGCCACATCAGGATCTGTCTGTCCGTCACTGTCAGTTGCGTGCCTGCCCCCGGCTGTGCACATGTGGGTTTGAGTCTCCGCGTGTGGCAGCCACTGGCACTCGCTTGAGCCGCTAGCGTGGGCAGGCTCTGAGGTTCAGGCCAACGGACTGTGCTGCCCCTGAAGGAGCCCCCAGGCTGTTGGGGCAGGAGGGACACCTTTCCACTGAGAGCCCAGGTGTGGGGCCTCTCCTCACCCTTCCTCCACCATATGTGTGAGGGAACAGCCCAACCAGGTAACAAAATGATGCAATTTCTGTGCCCTGCCTGGCTCTGCCACCCCCAGAATCCCTCCCCTGACATGGCACTGCCTCTCTCCCCTGCCTGGACTGAAACAAAAGACATCCTTAGGGGGCAAAAAGTGATGGCTACATTGTCAACAGACTGTCCCAGTTAAAATATACCTCAGAGGCAAGAGAAGGCCCCACAAGTGGGAAGAAATGTTTTCTTCCCTCTATTGTTAACACATGAGCCTGGATAGATCTAGCCACTTTTCAATCTGAGAAGCACAGAGCCTTCTTCAAGGGGGTGAGATGCAGGGTGAGTGTAGTCTGGTCTAGGAGGCTGCCTGGGACAATGGCCTGATTGTGCAGGGTCCTGGGACCAGAAGCATCCCTAGAAGGGACTGGAAAGTCATTTGCTGCCTAGGCTTTTCTGCCAAGGGTCAGCCCTGCCTGATGTGCTCACTTCTCCTGCACATGGGGCTCATTCCTGGGCACAGGAACCACTTGTTCTCTTCCAGCCGCCCCTTGAGACCTCTGGCCTCTCTCTGCACTTCCCCAGAGACCTTGGACATTAATCAGGCATAGGGACCCAATTCAATTCAAGTCAAGTCAAGAAACACAAATATGCTCCTGAGCTAAGTAGCGTGTTCAAGGAATGGTTTTGAACAAGACGGTGCACACACACACAGTCCTTTTTACTTTACAAATGCATTGACCACAGAGTAATTTGAAATAGTTAATTTGTTGTATTTTGAAATTATCTTTTTTTGTTTCCTTGATGGTGCAAGCTGCTCCACCACCTGTCCTGGCCACATGGCAGGATCACCTGGGATGTCCACGTGGCTGTGTTTCTGTGGGCCTCGGCACATGGTTAATGCACATGCTTTCAGCCTTACGGGGCTGAGTGGGGGGGCTCTGTGTTTGGGGCCCTGTCAGGCAGGCCCTGACTGCCATGACATTGGCCTCTTGAGGGTGGCCTGCACCACCACTTTCTACCCCCCACCTGCCTACTCCAGTCACTTGGCTTCCAGGACAGCAGGCCCAGGCAGCCCAGGCTGTTCCGCATCCCAGCCAGGGCCACAGAACTGAGAGGGTGAAAATGAAAGCCCCCTTGTGAGATGAGGCCTGGGGGCTTAACTAATATTATTACTGGGTCTCCTGAGGACAGAGATAGCAGGGGCAGGCAGGAGAAAGCTTTTATTCCAAGAAGAATGTAGTTTGGCTCTCCTCATTTGGGAGGGTTGAGACAAAGGCTCAACTCTACTACAGGCTGAATGTGGGGTGTTTCAAACTCTGCCACACTGACAAAGGCAGGCACAGTGAGGGAGGGTGAGATCTGGGGGCAACTGATCATTGGTTTCTGGAGAGGGATAAAAGGGATGAAGGGAAGGAGCTGTAGCTGGGGAGACCCCAGGCTGGAATTCACCTTGAGAAGGAACCAGTTAAGGTAGAGGTGGGCTCAGCATGCCTGGCAGACTGGTTAAGGGGGGTGCTCCCCTTCTTCTCCAACTTCCTGGAGTGTGATTTCCCTTAAATCAAAGGAACTGACACCCCAAGTAGGGTCCTGGCTCCTAGGACAAGCCCAGGGCAGCTGGAACAGGCCCTTCACCTCCACCACAGCTGCCCAGGAAGGCAGGTCCTGTTCTAAAGAGAGAGAACATAGGTCTCTATGCCTTCAGGTCCCAATCCAGACCAAGCACAGTGGCCAGTACATGACAGTTGCTCCAAAAAGACCTGCAGGGAAAAAAAATATCTTAGAGTAGATATCTACACTTATATGCATAATCCCAGGCCATTTATTCAGCTTGTCTTTGGCCCAAAGGGATCGGTCTGCAGGGTCTTTTATCAGCCAGGACACAGGCTGCAAAGTTGTTAACATTACGGAGTCTTCTAAGGCCTTCCTTTACAAAAACTTTGGTCAGATTTTCCTATTTTTCTAAATGTTGAGTTAGTAAAAAATAAGTATCAGTAATTTAAATCATGAGCTCAAATGCCAATGCAGCTTTGGATACAAAAAAAAGAAAGTATTTATAATTATATATGTAGTGAGATTCTCAAGGTGTCAGAAGTCCTAAAACAGAGATATATTATCTGAGGTGCCTAAAGAGGTCAAATTGCAAATACAAATATACTTCTTAAAGTACACGCTCCCTGCAGCACTGAGTTTGGGAATGGGGCAGGAATGCAAAGTGTTTCCCACATGCCAAGCTCTGTGCCAGGCACCACACATATATTATATCATTTAATTCCCATACCAACTCTGAGAGGCAGGCATTATCATCTTACCCTCTCTTCACAGACAAAGATGCCAATGCTCCAAGAATTATGTGTCCTGCCAAGGCCTCAGAGCTAAAGAGTGGTGGAGCCAGAAGCCTACCTCACTGCTCCTCTATTTTACCCTCAGAATGAAGGGCATTCCCTCCCAGACTTCTATGCTAGCTGTACATCTTCCTGGGAGGAAGAGGAAGAGCTTGCCTCTTCTTCCCAGTTCCTCTATTTGGTCTCTGAGCAGAACCTGACCTCCGTGGGCAGTGTCCACCTGCCACCATGGCTGGGACAATGGCCCATGGCCCCTTCAACAGGGCAGCAGGCAGGACTGGCAACCAAGGCTGGCTCGGTGGAGACCTGGCTTTCTCATGAGCTGTGCAAGCTCAGCCTGGCTGGGTGCACCAGGCAAGGTTGGGAGGTGGTGGCGGGGGTCTGGGGGGATAGGGGACAGGCCTCACTCAAAGTAGCACAGTCCTGAATCCCTCTGGGCACCTCCCAGGGTCCCCCAGGCACTCTGTTTTGTAGCTGTCTTCTGTCCTGGGTCTGGCATTCTGGCTGGGGATCCTGCCACTGAGATGACAGCCAACCCCCATGCCCCCACTGCCACCACCACCAAAGGAATGAGGCTAGAATGGAGCTGTGTCCATGCACAGTGTGCTGCCCTCCTGAAGAATTCTGGGAGAGGTATATACTGCTGACTACTCCCTAGCAAGTTCCTCAGGGGTCCCAACCCTTCCCCCTACTGAGCACACCCTTACAAAGCAAACCTTCTATCCCATGCCTAGCCCATGACAGAGCTGGTGGAGGGGTGGCAGTCGCCTCTGCAAACCCTTCCCTGACTATCCACAATCCCATCAAAATTGGGCACCCCTCTGTGCTCCCTCAGGGCTTCTCAGCCCTCTGTGATTCCCCTTCTCGCAGTACTCAACAGGTTGGACTGTGCACATCTCCCACCTACTGTGAATGCCTAGCGGGCAAGGACTGGGTCTTATTCATCCCCGCACCACCACCAGCAGCCTGTCCGGCACTCAGTATTCATTCAACAAACATTTCCTGGGTGCCCTCTGTGTGCAAGGCACTGTTCCAGGCACGGGCGAAACAGCAATGAACAAATGGACCAGGTTCCTGCTCTCCTGGAGTTCATATTCCATATGAGAGACAGGCAGTAAACATGACAGCCCTATAAGATAATGTCCAGTGGCAGAAATGTAAAGCAGGGTGAGGGGATGGTGAAGTTGGTGGGTGACTATTTTAGAGAGGGTGGTCAGGGAAGACTTCTCTGAGGAAGTAATCAATGAACCAGAGATCCAGATAAAGAAAGAGTGTGAGTCATGACTTTATCTAGTGGAGGAACATTTCAGGCAGAAGAAAGAGAAAGTGCAAAGGCCCTAAGGTGTCAACAAGAGTGCAGCAGGGACTCAAGAAATGCCTGACAAGAGACCGAACAGATGATGGTAGCAGAAAGAGCAGAGAATAAGTCAGAAGAACTGGGTTCAAGTTCCAGTCCTTCCTCTCGCCAGTCGTCACCCTCTCTGGATTTCAGTTTCAAATCTAGAAAATGAGGAAAACACTTCGCTTGTAGAGTTTTTTGTAAAGGAGTGAATAGATGACATATTTGAAAACACTTTCAGATAGCAGGCTGCCAATAACGTTTTCTCAGTGCATGGATGGATGAGCGAATGAGAGAAGGGATCCCAGGAAGTAAGCTTGGGATGTAGACCCTGAACCCCTACCCGCCTTGCCCCTCCTCGAGGGCAACTGATAGAACCATCCTGAGCCCATTTTTCTTTGTTGGGGCTTCCTGGGGCAGAAGGGGCCAATCCCTCCTAACCTTGGGGTGCTCTAACAGTGTCCCCTTCCCCAATTTTCTCTGCCTCCTCTCTCCACAGGTCCCAGACCAAGGCTGTGGCCCCTGAAGCCAGCCCGGAGAGAAGCTGCTCCCTCCACAGCTGCCCCCTTGAGGACCCTTCCAGCTCTTCGGGACCCCCACCAGCAACGGGCACCCTCCAGCCTGTGGGTCTGTCCAGCCCCTTGGCCCCTGCCCACTTCACCTATCCCCAGGCACCACAGGAATACCGGGGGGGCAGTTCCCTGCCAGGACTTGGGGACCGGGCCGCTCTGTGCTCCCACGGCTCCAGCCTCAGCCCTTCCCCAGCCCCCTCACAGCGTGATGGGACCTGGAAGCCTCAACCTGCACAGCACCATGTGGTCAGCGTCAGGTAAGGAGGGGTCCCAGCAGCCTGCCTGCTGCACCTGGAAGGTGGTACAGGGTACAGAAGCGGACAGACCCACATGGTTCTGGTCTCCTTCATTAGGGGGAAGGCTCCTCTGATGGTGGAGGCAGCCCAGACAGAATAAGAAGTAAGGTTTGGAGCCTGGGAGTGGGAAAGCCACCTCCACCCTGCCCACAGGGGACTCAAACACATGTCTTTTCTTCCCTCCCACAGGCAGGAACAGGCCTTCCGGATGCCAAAGAGGTAGGCCTGGGCCTTCCCTGGGTCCCTTGGGGTGACCAAGCTGCTGTCAGATGCAGTCCCACTCTGGAGTTTAGCAGTGTTCTCGGCTCTACCATTCCTTCTTGTCAGCCCCCTGCTTCCACACCCAACACCAATTCACGCAGGCTCCCTCCCTCTTCCCCAGCTATTCCCAGCTGATTGCAGAGTGGCCGGTGGCTGTGCTGCTGCTGTGTCTGGCTGTCATCTTCCTCTGCACCCTGGCTGGACTGCTGGGGAGCCAGCTGCCTGACTTCTCCAAGCCCTTGCTGGTGAGGGGACAGGGATGGGTGAGTGGGACCCAGATCTGACCACCTCAGCTCAATCCAGGGCAGAAAGCTGGAGTGGCCCAGCTGAGCATGGACTGGCAACTCCCAAACCTCCAGAGAGAGTTTGGGAGTTGGAGTACTCATGTCCAACAACCCAGGCAGGCCCTCCCTGCTCCTGGGAACCAATGGGGAGGACTGAGAAGGGCTCGGATGGAGAACTCACCTCCCTGCCTGCCTACCTATTCTCTGCCCCTCTCCATGCAGGGCTTTGAACCTCGGGACACGGACATTGGGCACAAGCTAATGGTCTGGAGAGCACTGCAGGCCCTCACAGGCCCCAACAGGCTGCTTTCCCTTTCCTCAGACTTTGAGCTGAACAGGTAGCAGGTTTCCATCTTTCTACCATGGGCAGGAGAGGGAGGGAGAATGAAGTCCCCTCAGGGGCAGGTCACAGGGGCCTGGTAGGGCCCCCTTGGGAGAGTGCTCTCTGGCCTTCTCTGCACCTTCCACCCCTCAATGGCCCTGGCATAGATATTCTCTCTACCTCAGCTCCCACACGACTCTGAGCCCTGCACCCTGGGGCAGTGCCCAGGAAGGAACGGTCTGGCCTCGGAGGATGGTCGAGTCACGGGAGGACAGAGGGCAGGACAGCTTCTTCTGTGGCCCCCCTGGTAAGCTGCAGTCTAGCCATTTCTGGCTAGTCCCCACCATACCTACTAGAACAGGAGGGCCTAGGAGAATGAACTTGGGCAGACAGAAAGGGAAGGTGCTGGCTGGCCATGTTGAAGCCAAGGAAGGGGGGTTAGGGGGTTAGGAGGACAAGGCAGGTCTCAGATGCTTCGGCCAGGAAGGGTCAAACCAAGTGGGGGGTGGGGGGTGGGGCCCAGGGGCAAGGATGCTGGTCCAGGATCAGACAACCAGGCATAGGCTCCTGGCTCTTGAGAGTCTAGACCTTATATGGTCCTGGGTAAGCAGGCTGAGCTCCAGGTGGTATATTGCAGAGAAGAGCTATGCACAGCTGGTGTTCATGTCTACCTCGGCGGGCAGCCTGTGGAACCTGCATGCCATCCATTCCATGTGCCACATGGAGCAGGACCGGGTGAGTTGGCTGGGGAGGTGCCAGGGGTTGGGGGGAACCAGGGACACCGGGGATCTGATCCCAAGGAAATACAGCTGAGCCAGGCCTGCCAGGGTGAACTGGAAAACAGCATCTCCTGCCTGGCAAATGATTCCAACCCTGCTGAATGGCTGCAGGTTGAGTGGGAAAGGAAAAATGAGCTGTTTGGGGAAGAGTCAAAACACAGATGCTAGAAGAAGAGACCAGACAGTCGTCAGCCTGGGGAGTTTCAAAAGGTCCTGAAGAGGAGCCCCAGCCCAGGGAGCTAAGATCTTGGGCTTCAAGCCCCCAGCTCCCACCAACCCAAGAAGTGCTGATCCAATCATGCTAACTGGAGAACCATACACAGTACCATGTGAAGAAAGGTTTGCTGCAAAAAGCAGTGTGAAAACCTCCAAGTAGCCCAACCCCCTCACTTTACACAAGGGTATCTGAAGTGTCCAGAGACTTATGTTAAAAATATGTGCTCTGGAGTCTGATGCTGGAATTCAGCTCTAGAACTTCCTAGCTGTGTGACTTCAGGCAGGTTCCTTAACCTCTCAATGCCCCAGTCTTCACACATATAAAATGGGGAAGATAATGGTACTTTGCTCGTAGGGATGTTATGACAATCGAGCAAAGCAGAACTTGTAAAAATATAGCATCATGGCTGGCAATAGTAAGGTCTCAACAAATGTTACTATTGTCACCACCATCTCAGGCTCAAGGCCACACAGCCAATTGGTAGCAGAATAGGGCCCCTGATTCCCAGGCCAGTGCTCTCTACACTACACTAGCTGTTGTGAAACCACCAATAGACTGGGAGAGAAAAAGAGGCCCAAGATCTGAAACAACCCTGGCCCTAAGATGGTTTAAGCAGCTCAGTGGACAGAGTTAGGGCCCCTGACCTGGGATCTGTTGGCTTCCACCTCTCCCACTGCTTGCCTCTGGCCCCCTGTCCCATCTGTGGCTGTCACCTCCCCTCCCACTCCTGGCTCAGGCAGTGCAGAGTTGGAGGGTGTGTGACCTAAAGGGGCCCTTAGGGCAGGGCCTTTCAGGCAGCACCCCTGAGATTCTTTTTTGATGGAGTCAGGACGTAACTGCTGGCATCTGGCCAGGAGCCAAAGGCAGCTCTGGGACAAGCCAGTCCTGCTGTACTGTCAAGCTACCTTTCTGAAAAGGAGGCAAGAGGGCCTTGAGCAGGACTGGGCTCTTGGGCTGTCCCTGAGCTCTCTCCTGCCATATGCACCCTACAGATCCGCTCCCATACCCACTTTGGGGCCTTGTGCCAACGTACAGCAGCCAACGAGTGCTGCCCCAGCTGGTCCCTGGGCAACTATGTGGCCGTGCTCTCCAATCGTTCCTCCTGCCTGGACACTACTCAGGCTGATGCTGCCCGCACGCTGGCCCTGCTGCGGGCCTGTGCCCTCTACTACCACCGTGGCGCCCTGGTGCCCTCCTGCCTGGGACCCAGGAAGGACAAGCCCCCACGCTGTGCCCAGGTTCCCACCAAGTGTTCCCGGAGCAGTGCAGTCTACCACCTCCTCCACTTTCTGCTGGACCGGGACTTCCTGAGCCCCCAGACTGAGGACTACCAGGTGCCCTCTCTCAAGTACAGTCTGCTCTTCCTTCCCACCCCAAAGGGTGCCTCCATGATGGGCATCTACCTGGACCGCCTCGTCGCCCCCTGGGGGCTCTCTGACAACTACACCTCCATCACCGGCATGGACCTGGGCCTCAAGCAAGAGCTGCTGAGGCACTACCTGGCCCAGGACACGGTGTACCCCGTGCTGGCCCTGGTGGCCATCTTCCTTGGCATCGCCCTCTACCTGCGCTCGCTCTTCCTCACGCTCATGGTGCTGCTGGGGGTGCTGGGCTCCCTGCTTGTAGCCTTCTTTCTCTACCGTGTAGCCTTCCGCATGGTCTACTTCCCCTTCGTCAACCTGGCGGCCCTGGTCCTGCTCAGCAGCGTCTGCGCCAACCACACGCTCATCTTCTTCGACCTGTGGCGCCTCAGCAAGAGCCAGCTGCCCTCTGGGGAGCTGGCACAGCGCGTGGGGCGCACCATGCACCACTTCGGCTACCTGCTACTGGTCTCAGGCCTCACCACGGGCGCGGCCTTCTACGCCAGCTACCTGAGCCGTCTCCCGGCCGTGCGCTGCTTCGCCCTCTACATGGGCACGGCCGTGCTGGCGCACCTGGCGCTCACGCTCGCCTGGCTGCCTTCCTCCGCGGTGCTCCACGAGCGCTACCTGGCCCGGGGCTGTGCGCCCGGGGCGCAGGGCCCGTGGGGCGGCAGCGCACCCAGGCGGCTGGCGCTGGCGCTGCACCGACGGCTCCGCGGCCTCCGGAGGGCGGCTGCCGGCACCTCGCGCCTGCTCTTCCAGCGCCTGCTGCCCTGCGGCGTCATCAAGTTCCGCTACATCTGGATCTGCTGGTTCGCGGCGCTGGCGGCAGGGGGCGCCTACATCGCTGGCGTCAGTCCCCGCCTGCGGCTGCCCACCCTGCCGCCGTCCCGCGGTCAGGTCTTCCGGCCCAGTCACCCGTTCGAGCGCTTCGACGCCGAGTACCGCCAGCAGTTCCTGTTCGAGCGGCTGCCTCAGGGCGAGGACGGCCACATGCCGGTGGTTTTGGTGTGGGGCGTCCTGCCCGTGGACACCGGCGACCCCTTGGACCCTCGCAGTAACAGCTCAGTGGTGCGCGACCCTGCCTTCTCGGCCAGCAGCCCCGAGGCCCAGCTCTGGCTGCTGGCACTGTGCCACCGGGCCCGGAATCAGAGCTTCTTTGGCTCCCAGCCAGAGGGCTGGCCCACACTGTGCTTCGTGGAGGCCCTCCAGCGTTGGATGGAAAGCCCCCGCTGCGCCAGTCTGGGGTCTGGTCTGTGCTGTGGCCACTCAGGCTTCCCCTGGGCCCCCCAGTTCTTCCTGCACTGCCTCAAGATGATGGCTTTGGAGCAAGGCTCCGATGGCACCCGCGACCTGGGGCCCCGCTTCGATGTGCATGGCAGCTTGGCCGCCCTGGTCCTGCAGTTCCAAACCAACTTCCAGTACAGTCCAGACTACAGCCAGGCCCACCACTTCTACACTGAGGTCAGCCGCTGGCTGGCAGTGGAGCTGGGCTCCGCCCCTGCAGGCCTCCACCGGGGCTGGTTCACCAGCCATCTGGAGTTGTACAGCCTGCAGCACAGCCTGAGCACCGAGCCTGCTGTGGTGCTGGGCCTGGCTCTGGCACTGGCCTTTGCCACACTGCTGCTGGGCACCTGGAATGTTCCACTCAGCTTGTTCTCTGTGGCAACTGTGGCGGGCACCGTCCTGCTCACCGTGGGACTCCTGGTCCTGCTCGAGTGGCAGCTCAACACTGCTGAGGCACTCTTCCTCTCTGCCTCAGTGGGCCTCTCCGTAGACTTCACTGTCAACTACTGCATCTCCTATCACCTGTGCCCACACCCTGATCGCCTGAGCCGCGTGGCCTTCTCGCTGCGCCAGACCAGCTGTGCCACGGCAGTGGGGGCTGCAGCCCTCTTTGCAGCTGGCGTGCTCATGCTGCCTGCCACGGTGCTGCTCTATCGCAAGCTGGGCATCATCCTCATGATGGTCAAGTGCGTCAGCTGCGGCTTTGCCAGCTTCTTCTTCCAATCCCTGTGCTGCTTCTTTGGGCCAGAGAAGAACTGTGGGCAGATCCTCTGGCCCTGTGCCCACCTGCCGTGGGATGCTGGAACTGGCGAGCCCAGTGGGGAGAAGGCAGGCCGCCTGCGGCCAGGGCCAGTGGGAGGGGCGCCTGGGTCCTGTTCAGAGCAGTATGAGCTACAGCCCCTGGCACGGCGCCGGAGCCCCAGCTTTGACACCAGCACAGCCACCAGCAAACTGTCCCACCGGCCCTCTGTACTCTCTGAGGATCTGCAGCTGCACGACGGCCCCTGCTGCTCCCGGCCCCCACGGGCCCCTGCCTCCCCGAGGGAGCTGCTCCTGGACCACCAAGCAGTCTTTAGCCAGTGCCCAGCCCTGCAGACCTCCTCACCCTATAAGCAGCCTGGCACTAGCCCTAAACCCCGGGTCAGGCAGGACTCCCAAAGACAGAAGGCTGAGCCCCTGCGGGCCTCACCGGAAGCCTCAACCCATTCCCCCAAGCCCAAGACCACAGAGCCTCCTGACTGCCTCTGCTCCTCAGCCAGCACCCTGGAGGGGCTCAGCGTCTCTGATGAAACCTGCCTAAGCGCCTCCGAGCCCAGTGCCCGTGTACCCGATTCAGTGACTGCCTCCCCGGAGGCCCTGGATGAAACTGGGCAGCCAGTACCTGAGCGGGGCCAGCTGAATGAGAAGCGGGACACCTTGTGGCTAGCGCTGAGAGAGACAGTGTACGACCCGTCACTGCCCACCTCCCACCAGAGCAGCTCCTCCTGGAAGGGCCGTGGGGGTCCAGGAGCAGGGCCAGGGGATGGCAGCCCTGTCGTGCTGCCCAACAGCCAGCCAGATCTGCCAGATGTTTGGCTGCGCAGGCCCAGCACCCACACCTCAGGCTACAGCAGCTGAGGGAGGCCCGAGGAGGCCGGGCTGGGGCGTGGACCCCTGTCAGGGTTGGGAAGGGGGGTACAGCACCAGGTTGGAGTCTGAAGGTGTTTCCTCAAATCAACATGGAGAGGTCTTACCCTCCAGCTGTGGACTTAAAACCGTCTCATATGCCCCAGCCTTGGCCTGGGCTGCCCTCACTCCCCATATCTGGAGGTTTCAGTGGGGAGGGTCTTTGGAGGAGAACACTGAGCTCCCCATGTGACCTGCAGAGATCCCTTCTGCCCTCACGGTGCCAACCAGAGCCCACCCTCTGGAAGGGGAAAGCCAGAGGAGCTCCAGTGATCAAGGGAAGGCTGACCTGGTCCCCTTCCCACGTGGCAAGAGGTTCAGTGGGACTAAGGAACCCAGTCACTGGGGTGCTGTCAGAGTACCTCACAAGCAGAAGAGCCCACAGGAACCTTAGAGCCTTTTATGGGCTCTTTATCAGGACACGTCCCTCTCTTGGGGGAGCTTCTCTGGATCAGAATTTGACTTGGGGCCTCTATCCTAAACCCCCTGCTCCTCTCACACATGCCAGTGTGGCCAGAAATTTTTCAAGACCAAGTAGAGATGGCTGCTGGGAATGAAGGAGGAAAAGGAAGTATGGTCCGCCTCAGAGCATCCCAAAATTGCAGGATCGTCCCTTTTTGGAAGCAGGTTCTGGTGCTCTGCCTTGTCAGTAATCAATAAAGAATAATAATCCTTGATATCCCGGCACCTTTAATTTAGTTCACCCATTTTCTCCTTGGAATCTCACTACTTCACTATGGGGAAGCCTGCACTTAGCCAGGTTTTTTGGCTCCCAATTTCCAGGCAAAGCCATTGAAACTATGTAAGGTTAAGGGGTTTACCCAAAGTCACAAAGCTAGTAAGTGGCAGAGCTGTTTTTCCTGACTCCCAGTACAGTGATCACTCCACCACTATGCCTCCCGATCTCCTCCTTGACACCTGCCTCAGGGAAACTAGCTTTTGACTGTAAACTACCCCCATGTAGGCTTCTATCTCCAGAGGGAGCTGTACTCTGAACAAACCCCAGAGGTCCTCTCCCTTTTCTTTGTGCAAAGGCTTCCCTCCAGAATCTGGCTGAGACACCTACCAGTCACTGGGCATGGTGGCATTCCCAGGCCTCAGGGGTCAGAGCATGCCTCTCCCATGTCCACGGTGTATGGAGAGCCCCTGCCAGAGAGGCACAGAGCGGCAGTGGAGGTTGAGCAGAGTTCAAGTCAGGCAGTAACTCAGGCCTACCTGTTTTGGGAGTGTGTGAGACTGAAACTGTTCCCTAAGTTGGGATCCCCAGCTTCCCTTCGGGGGGCACCCAGCAGGCCATAGGCTGGCTCCCCCTCCTCAAAGCAAAAGGCCTCATGGGATTTTATCCCCCACGAGAGCTCACAACACTTGGTAGCACCAGTAAGTTTACTGAACACCTATTTTGCCTATGGTACTAAAAGGAAACAGAGACACAAAAGGAAACCTGAACTCCTGCCTTCAAAGGATTCACCTTCTAGCTGGGGAAACAGCTCCCATACACACGCATGTGTTGGATGGCTCACCGATATGCAGTATAGGCCAGACAAGGTAGCCAGGAAGGCTTCCTTGAGGAGGAATGACTTGAGCTGGGCTTCAGAAGACCATGTATCTCAGACCGGAAGATCATCTAGTCCAGCAGTTTTCTAACTTTGCAGCCTCAGGACTCTTGCTTCCAAGAACCCTGCTGTGGAAACACAATACTTAACAACAGATAAAAAGCAGCTGCTTGGGTGGAAACCAGGTGGGGGAGTAGAGAGCCAGCCCAGCCTCCCTTTCTGTGGCAGCCTCTCAGGGTGCTCTGGGGAACCCTCGGCTCCATGGACTATGGGGTGAAAACCACAGATGCAGGCTATTTTACAAATGACTCTCAGAGAGGGGAAGGAACTTTTCCAGGGCCAAACAGACTGTCTATGGCAGGGCTGGAAGCAAGTCAAAGTTGGTTTGTTTGGGGTTTGTTTTGTTTGCTTTTTTTTCTTTTATCTTTGAGGCCTGTCCCCTCTCTCCCAGCCAAGTAGCCCAGGAGTAGAACAGAAATCCAAGTCAGACATGGGAGTTGTGGAAGAGACAAAAGACTGCAGGTAGGAAATGACAGGACATTTCAGCACCTTGGCAAGACAGGTGACTCCAACCCATCCTGCCTCCTGACACCAGGAATGAGAAGCAGGGACAAGGACCTAATTTAGGCGTGTTCCCCTGGGGTTCTGCTGGGACCTCGTCTCTCTTTGTGCCCAGGTGGAATTCAGCCTCTGGTGGAAAGCTGCCCTTTGGGTTCCATGGCCTGCATCCCTAGAGCCCCATGATGTGGGAGGTTAGCAGCTACCAGGAACAAAAAGAACCTGTTCCCCCACACCCTCTTTTTGTCTTGCAAAGGATGACAGTGGTATCTGGGACAAGAGCTTCAAAAACTGTGCCAAAAACAGCCACTGAATGTTAAGAGTATGGAGGGGTGGGTGGAATGGGCACCAGAGTTTGGGTATACCCCAAGGTCCTACTTGGGGATATCTGGGTTCCATTCATGGCCCACCTGACTGTGGCCATACAGTCCTTCCAGAAGGCAGATGGGCCAGAACAGCTGATGCACCCACTGGATTTGTTTTTATCACTGGGCCCAAGGGACTAGAAGAACCCAACGGTAATCTAAAATTTCACCTTACACCTAGAGTGGCCCAAAACAACAGCAGGCAACTCACAGCAGTACGTAATCCAGCAGGCTACTCTGGCCCTGATTTTGGAATGTGGGACTTAAAGTATTTTCAATTTCCTTTGAGTTTCAGCGGACTGTTCAATTTATTATTATGGGTGATTACAATGAATGTATAGCCCTGGACACATGTTGGGGAGACTTAAAAGCATGCTGTGAGGTAGGGGAAAATCAGTCAAAGCATCTGTGTTTGACCTGGAAAGTTCAAGAAATGGTTACTCTCCTCTATGACACTTTGAAATAAAACTACATTAACACTTATGTGGGACTTGAGGTCATTGCTTCCAAATGTTGCACAGAACCCTGAACTCACACTCAGAGTATGAATATGTGTGTTGTATATTTTCAAAAATATAATTTATATAGTTTGTCACTGTGGGAAAACACATCCTCTCCTTGGCTATGGCCCTTGGAGGACTTTAGGGTGACAGAGTTAGAGAGAAATTGATTTGACTGGCAAAATCTTAGATTTTATCAGTGCCCCGGCCGGCGGGGCAAAATCGAACCTGGACCTGAAAGGGGGAGTGAGAATGGGGGGGG
>PVKY010000354.1:0-52962 GCA_004027775.1 Bradypus variegatus | reverse complement strand
TGGGTTGCAGAATCGAACACACCCTCACCGTGGGTCTTGGTCAAACACACTGGGTCACCCCAGGCCACGGGGGAGTCCTCCCACCCATTTGGCACAAGCAGCACTCACCAGTCTCTCCCCCAGGTGTGGCGAGTGCAAGACAGTCTTCCACCAGAGCTGCCAGGCCACGGTGAAGAAGGGCTGCCCCCGCTGTGCCCGCCGGCGCAAGTACCAGGAACAGAACAGCCTCACTTAACCCCAGCCTCCTGTCCCCCACCCCAGAGGCTGCAGGGGTGAGGGTGAAACTCAGCCATTGCCGTTGGGTTTCCCATCAGCCTGAGTTGCTGTCTCCAGGTGGCACAGCTGTCTCTCTGTGTCAGGAAGACACTCAAATGTGACCAGAGCATGAGCCTCTCCAAGAAAGGCAAAGAAGCCCTATGATGCCTCATCACTTCCCCATCACCCACCTGCTCTAGGAATGGGGAACACAGAGAGCCCCAGTCCCAGGGGGCTGAGGAGGCTTTGCACTAATCAGGCCCCAGCTCCCCTCACTGTCACTGGGGCCTCCGTTAGGGCTGTGAAAACACTGTGGAAATGAGACTTGGGGAACATTTTCAATTCCACATTCCTGATTAAAAGGTCTAGTTTTTAAGGTGGGCTTTTTTCCCCCTTCCTATTTCAACAGAAAATATTTTTTTTATGCTTGATCCTATACAAGTAACCCAAGAAATCCAGGCATTCTCACTCTAAGCAGGATGTGTAAGAGCTGCTGAGGCCTGCCCTGTAGGTGGGTGGCTGGCTGGCAGGCAGGTCACTGCAGGGACAGAGCCTGTCAGCTGGACCTGGTGCCTTTCCTGTGCCCTCACCTGGCGCTCACTACTGACAGCTTGTGGGCAGCATTCCAAACCACCCATCAGCAGGGCAGGTGACAGTGTCAACAAATGGCCTTCTTCCTCTCCTCTCTCCTTTACTCCCTGCCCCCACTTGCCTTACCTGAAAGGCCCATTACCCACCCAGCTCCTCTCTAGCCTGGGATCTTGCTCCCAGCAGGAGAAGGGGAAATAACCCGAAACCAGCACTGTCAGCACTTTGAGTCTTTCTTGCTCCAGGGAAGGGTCATCATCTTGCCCACCCCTCATCCCCACGCCCTCACTCCCACCACAGATGGGCAGGTGGCTGCTGTGGACACTCCAGGCCCCCTTGGGCAGACTTATGGGATGCACCCCTTGCCTGACTGACCCCTGCCAGAGCAGGGAGATGAGCAGGACCCACAGAAAGGACAGCTTTGGACACCATGGCTGTCAGCCCTGCACTGGGGAGAACTGACCCCATGGTTCTGTGAAGAGTGGCAGCCCCACTGCCGAGATGTGCAGGGACATGTAGGAGAAGCCACCCTTGTGAAGAATCCTTGGCCTCAGTTTTACAAAGCCATGTGTTCATAAAGCTTTACTGGACTTGTCTGGTGGGGGTACTGCCAGAGACTGGAAACTTGGGAGGCAGGGTTGCCTTTAAAAGGGGATCTTGGGCTGGGATGGGCCTGGAATTGCCTTGAGGTTTGGGGGAAAATCTGAGTGATTGCCCTGCTGCCTCCCCCACCTCTCCTGGACCCAGCAGGCCCTCTCAGCCCTGGAACCCTCTGGCCACCTCACCTGCACACAGCTGGCCGTTAGAGCCTCAGCTGGAGGTCCTGCCTGTCATTGTCAAGAGCTGACCCAACCCCCACCTCTCCCTTGGGGTGATTTGGCTGCTGAGTCACCTGCCCAGCCTTGTGGAGCTGGGGAAATTGTGCAATAGAACAGAGGAGGCGGGCAGGCAGGTGGTGCAGGGGGAGGAAGCTGCCACACAGCTTCTCCATCCCCATGATGGAAGCTGGTATAAGCTGTGCCCAGAACTCAAAGCCTCTTAAATCAGAAAACGGGTCCTCATCCCCTCCCCCCATAGCCAGCATTAATGCCCCACCACAAACACAGCTCGATCAGAGCCATATTTGCCCCAGATCCCTGAGTGGGAAGGAGCCCGGCCTGGGGCAGGCAATGCCACTCGGGCCTGGCTCTCTTTTCTCAGACGTGTGAGTATATTCCAGAAGCTGCCCCAGGAGTAGCAGGAGTGAAGCCCTGGCAGAGCTCGTTTTGGTTGGTGGGGCTTCCCCTGATGCAGCATTAGGGTTGACCTCCCCATTATCAAAAGCTGCTAATGCTTTCAAATGAGTTGACTTCTACACCCTGCCCGCCTCCAATGGAAGGTTGATATGAACTTCATTAGTGGCCACACTATTTTTGAAATGTTATTTTATGCAATAAACTGTTTGTAGTGAGTAGGGCTCTGGCCCTGAGGAGTGCTTTGCAATGCATTGAAGGAACTGCTGCTGTGTGATTTTTGAATAATTTTGCAGTAAAGACCTGGTCTTTTTAAATCCCTGGTCTCACTTCTGAATCCTAACGCTGCCACGGGCCATCCCTTATGGTCTGACTGGGCTCACCCTCCACTGCTAGTCAATCCCTGGGCATGGGGGAGGTTGTGGGGGTCCATGGCAAACACTTAAAGACAGGGGGCTTGGTTGCTAGGAGTGGACACAGAGAAGGAAATTAGCAATGTTTAGTCTATACCCCACCCTTGCGACCCCTAAGAGTCAGGAGTAGGATTTCAGAGGCTTTGGGTGGGTTACTCATATATATACACTCATATATAACCACTAAAGCTGATGCCTTAAGTTCTTCCACAATGTGTTTCCTATGCCTTAATGTCAAAGCATAGACCCCTGACACTAACACATGAAACCTCAGGACTGTATTTCTCACTTGGTTATCCAAGGAGAGAAGGGGCTCAGAAAGGACAAACTGTATGAGCAGGGCCCCGTGCATGGTTTTAGGTAGAGCTCAAAGTGGCTTTTACTTGGCTGTTTACCTTCCTCTGAAGTTCCTGGAGAGGTCCAGGGGCCCCTGCAGGAGGAAACCCACCACTGTTCATCAGTGTCATGAAGAAGGAAACCAGACCAATTCCCAGGGAAAGCAGGTTGCAGGAAAATAAGCCTGAAAAACACAGCTTTCAAGGCACTGTGCCTGAGTTTCCTGTCCTTGAAGAGCACTTTCAGCCTGAAAGGAGCACCCTCTATCCATTCCATGAGCCCCAGCTTTCCTCCCTTCAAGGGCAGGAGGTGGTGGGCCCAGAGAAAGAAGGGGGACACGTGAGGGTGGGGGGAGGCAGGCCCAGGGGAGGGCAGGGGCAGTGACTCAGTCCCTCCGTCCTCAGCAAAGTGCTGTGGGGGCTCTTGTTTCCCCCTTTCCCCTTGTGCCTAAAGGAAGATAGGAGGTTTGGAGACCTCAAGGGGAAAGGCTCATGTCTAAAGATCATTGTAGTAACTAACATGTATTTACCACATTAGGCATTGTATGAAGTGCATCCCATTTATTCATCTCAGCAATCCTATCAAGTAGTTGTTACATCCCAGTTTACAGGAGAGAAAACAGATGCAGAGAAGGCAAAACTCCCAAGGTCCCAAGGCCAGCAAGTGGCAGAGCTGGAAATCAGAACTGCCTGACCTTGGGCCAGGACCTTAACAACTACCAACCACTGCCACCTTGCCTGGCTGGGTAACTCCCTGGAGGTGGAGAAGGGCTTAAGTTGTGGGTGTGAGGGGATTCATCTGGCATTTTCTAAGCATGGGGGTGGGAGGCAGGGAGGACCAGGGGCATGAATGCTGAGTTCTGCCAGGTGTCTGCCATGGAGGAGCCCAGGGTGCCACCAGGCCTTAGACACACTGAGACACCTGGCACAATATGGAGTCAATCCTGGGCAACGCCTAAAGAGGAGAAAAGGCATGGAGGTAGGGGAGCTCAGGGAACAATATGGCTAGATTCAGTTTCCAGCTGAACCCTCAGCCCTCATGAGATGGGGTCAGGAGGAGCCAAAGCACAGGGTGGGGGCTCCCCCCCCGAGCACCCATCCCACAGGCATACACAACCCTTCCTTGAGGGCCCTGAGAGTATGGGATCTACTGGGGTAAGGGGCTCGTCCAGTCAAGGATTAGGAAGCCACCTTCCCCCAAGAGGCAGTTGATACCAGAAAAGAAGACCTCAAGGTGGAGGGCCCTACAGCTGGACTCAAGATCCTGGCCTCCTGGGAGTTGCTCTGAGCTTACCCTGAGAACAAGCAGGACAGCGTCCTCCCTACCCCACAAGGATCAAGGCGGCTAGGGTGGAGAGAAATCTGGCAAGAGAAGTTGATAGAGGGCCTCCTGCACCCCTCGTCCTGCCATCCTGGCTCTGCTGCCTCCTCCTCCAGCCAGGTGTGGCCCAGGATCCCGGGAGGTGTAGGGGGAGGGGTGGCGTCTCCGCTCCTGAGGCACTGGCCCGGCCCAGAGGGGACAGGAAGCCGGGACACCGGGGATTGTCTCTTCTAGCCGCAGCCCAGCCCCAGCCCGGGAGGAAGTTCTGCCGGGCGCTCTCCGCCGGTGCCTCCCTCGCTATATTGTTGAACAGGAAGCCCCGCAGCGCGGGAGCCTGGCGGCCAAGGATCGAGTGCCAGACGCGGAGTTCACGCGCGCCCACCGGAGAAAGTGGAGGCCGAGGCCGGAGGCCGGCGGGCAAGCGCCCTCAGGTGCGGGGACCGGGGGGGGGATGGGAGGAAGGTGGTGGGTTTTCACCCAGGAGGATCGCGCGCCGGCTCCTCTCCCTGCTCCTCTCAGCACCGCTCGCGGACCGAAGTTGTGCGGGCAGGGAAGGAGAGCCGCGCGGAGTGGATTCAACCGGCGGGAAGAGAGGAGGCGATAGTCTGCCCTTGGTCCGAGGGTGGGAGGGGTCCAGGCCTGGGCCCTCAGCGCCGATTAGAGAGTTGGCGTCACTGTGACTCAAATCGCCCGGGCAACGGAAGCAGGGCACTTTATGGAAGCGCGTGTCCTTGCGCTCCAGGGATCCTCCCGGCTCCCTGCCCCCTAGCCCTCCCCTTCACTTCGCTCCCCCAGAGTCGGGGAGGGAGCCGAGGCTCGGAGCCTCTCCCCGCCCAGCCCAAGACACAGCATTTTTGTGGGTGTGCCAGCCGTGGGAGACCAGCTCCGAGTATTTTCCAGCCCGGGCAGGCCGCGCCCAGAAAGAACCTGGGAAGGGTAGAGGTGAGCCCGGATCGGGCAGTGCCAACAACACGGCTGGAAAGGGCTTGTACTTGGCGATTCTGGGTGCAAGCGGCCTCACGCAGATTGCGGAAGGGGGTCGGAAATCGAAACCCGGTGGGGCATTCCCAGGGTAGCGTGCCCGCGGGGTACAGACACTGGCAAGCAGTAAGTCCTGCATTGGAGGGGGGAGGAGCAGGACCCCGCCTTTCCTGGGTTCTGCTCGGGGGCTGCGTACATCTCTTCAAATGCAGGGCCCCTATGCCCCTGCCGCACCCGGAGTCTCCTCTTCCTTAGTGCTCCGCCCGCAGTGCTCCCACGGGCCCAGGCAGCGGCATTCAGGCTCTTCCTCACCCCTCCCAGACACAACCGCTTTGAGGTCTAGAGGCAGCCGGGTCTCTCCTGAGCGTCCCTCTCCTTCTTTTCTACCCTCCCAGCTAAGTCCCAGAGATCTCTCCAGCCTCCCCTTAGAAGCCCCGCCCAGGGAGATGCTAGTGGCCTAACCTGCATCCGCCGGCTCCGCCCAGCCAGCCCATGGGCTTCCGGAGGCCCGCCCTGCCAACGTGAGTGCGCGTGGGGGTCCAGGGGCCCAGGAGCAAGGGACGTGAGGGGAGGGGTCCTGCCCTGTAGAGTTTACTAGCTTGCTCTCGGCAGCTTACTGACCCCGCCTCCGGGGCTCAGGAAAGCTTTAGAAAGAGTAGAGAGGGTGAGGTGTGTGTCTTCTCTCCAAACATGTTCCTGGGGTCCCTCAGCCTCCGGGCTGCCGGCTGCTGGTCCAGGGCCATCTTTGTGAGGCAAGAGGTATGGTCAGTGCCAAGGCTTGGAGGGACTCCAGTCGGTGAGGAAGACACCGAGGACCCCGACTCATAGCTTTGATTGCGGGGGGGGGTGGTCATAGGCAGTTTGACATTAAGGTTCTACCCCCTTTCCCGGCCACACCAGGGAGCCAGGCTGAGCCGGCCCTGAAGGGGAAGGGTTGTGGTGAACACTCCCGGAAAGCTTTGGGTGGGCTCTGGGGACACTGCATGGGTAGTCACTGTCACAAAGTGCATTCTCCAGGGTTCAATCTCCTGGGGAAGTGTAGGGATCACGGGGCAGGTGGCCAGACCGCGAGAGGACCGAGTGGGGAGCTGGAGAGCAGGGGGCGGTGCGGGCCGGTTTGGGCGGGCTGAGCTCCGGGTTCACATCTGCGGCAAAGCTGCCGGGGAAGGAAGGAAAAACCGAGAGAACCGGTTCTTCGGCCTTACCAGTCGTCACAGCCCTGGGACTAAGAGGGGCAGGGGCCACCCCCAGGGCCAGCGCCTGAGGCATGACCTCGTGGGCCGTCTCGTAGACAACTGGAGTGAGGGGGCGCGGTGGGGATGCCCTCAGACTTCCTCCGGGCTGGAGGCGGGGGTTCGGGGCAGGAAATTGGCTGTTCTCCCACTTCATAGACCGGGAAACTGAGGCCCAGTCAACTTTTAGGTAGATGAGGTGTCGACTTTGTCGCGGGCAATCACCTCATCTCTTTGAGTCAAGGCTTCCCTGGCAGTAAAGTTGGACAAGAATTAACCCCCAATTGAAGTGAGGCTCAAACCTCATAATCAATGCCACGGAAGACAAGAGATTATCGTTATTCCATTACCGAATGTAAGAACGGGAGTCTTAAAGATTATCTTGTCCAAGTCCCCCATTTTATAGAAGGAAAACTGAAGCCCGAGCGAACACGCCAAGTACAGGATCGGGCCTTGAACCCAGGTCTCCCTTCCTCCCCGCTACCCTCTCCCATACCCGTGTGCTTTCTCCTTCCCAGCTCCACGGCCCTGAACCCCAGTGTCTCCTCCCTTGTCGCCTGCAGAGAAGCGCTGCGGCCGCGATGGCGGCGGACGTCGAGGGGGACGTGTACGTGCTGGTGGAGCACCCCTTCGAGTACACCGGCAAGGACGGGCGCCGCGTCGCCATCCAGCCCAATGAGCGCTACCGGCTGCTGCGCCGCAGCACCGAGCACTGGTGGCACGTGCGGCGCGAGCCGGGCGGCCGCCCCTTCTACCTGCCCGCGCAATACGTGCGCGAGCTGCCCGCGCTCGGCGACCCCGCCGCCTCGCCGCCGCCCGCACCGCCCCCGGGCGCAGTCACTAGCGAGCCGCTCGGCTACGACTACCGCTTCGTGAGCGCGCCGGCGCCCGCGGGCTCCGACGGTGCCCTCGCCGAGCCCCGGGGCCGCGCCGGCTCCCTGAGCGGCCCAGGGCGGTGCAGAACGGCGGCCCAGCGCCGCAGCCTGGCCCCCGGCCTGCCCGCCTGCCTCTACGTGCGGCCCGCGGCGCCCGTGCGGCCCGCGCAGTCCCTGGACGACCTGGCGCGCGCCGCCGTCGCGCCCCCTGCCGGCCTCCTCGGGAGCGCGGGCCGCTTCAAGGCCGGCAGCGTGGCGGGCTCCTGGGTGTGTCCGCGGCCCCTGACGTGCAGCGACTCTGAGAATGTCTATGAGACCATCCAGGACGTGCGGGGCCCGCCGCGGGAGGAGCGCCCGGAGCAGGTACGCCGCGGGGAGGGCACCGGGGGCCGCGCCCGCGCAGAGCCGGGAACTAGGCGACGCGGCCGAGCGTCCGGCTCGACGCGGACCGGCCGTGTCTGCAGACTTTGGGCGAGTACTCGCTCAAAGGATAACGAGCCTCGCTTTTCTCAGCCACAAAAACCAGAGTGGTACAGTACAGGCCCACAATCTCTTACCCGCAATTCCGAAATGCCAAAACTCTGGAAGACCAAAGGTTTTTTTGTGACTTGGTGGCAAAAGTTGAACTGCTGTGAAACCGATATTCTTTATCCCTATTAGCATGAATATCCACGTTGTGCTGCAGAAATGCAAATGAGCTTGATTACAGGGGGCTGCCTCAAGCCCCGGTAGGAGTGTGTTGTAATATAAAGCAGAGATGTGTACCTTATTACCTGTCTAAACTCCAAACCGTTCCGTATTCCGAAAAGCACCCGCGGCCGGCTCTACCTACCTTGCCTTTCTCACGGGAGTTTGGAGGCGGGAGGCTGGGAGTCCGACGCGATGAAGAAATGAGAGTTACGGGTCGATTCCCATTTCTGCTTCCAACATTTCAGTTCCTTTTTATTTGTTTTTTTAACTTCTGATCTCTTTGTTTTCAGTCTGGTTATGGTGAGGATTGTTTTTTTGTTTGTTTGTTTTTGTTTTTTCAAATTCCAGTTATGTTAATTTGGGAAATCGAAAATAAAGCACTTTTTTAAAAAACACTCATATCCTCAGAACCCTGGGGGCGGCCCTGACGTCTTGAGCTTTAGGAATCTTTCAGGAAGAGGCAGCCTGTGGGGGAAAAAAATGCCCAGACCCAGTTCTGCCATCTACCACCAGCTGTGTAATTTAGGCAGTTCACTTCCTTTCGGGGGCTCACTTTATTCCTTAGCCCAAAGAGAGCGGGGCTGGATGACTTCTGAAGCCTGTGAGTCGCTGATTTTTTCTTTGTACTCGCTATAACATACATTGATGCCTGCCACGTGCCAGGAAGACTGAGTCCGGGATGCCCAGATGAAGGAGGCGCCATCCCTGGCTGTGAGTTGCCGGGTCTCTCGCATTGTAGGGTAAAAAGTTCAGGTTTTGAGGCCAAGGAGACCCGAATTTGACTCTGCTGTGTCTCTTGCCAGCTGCTGACGAGCCACTTAAGACTGCCAGCCTCAGTGTCCTCGTGTGTAAAAGCAGGTCAATGCCTACGTGTTAGGAGTGTTGAGCGTCTCATATGAGACCAGGCGCGTGGAGGCGCTTGGCACGGGGTAGGCTGTCCACCGAGGCTCGGTCCGCACCAGCCAGCGTATCCTTTCCTCCGGGTCCGCGCCGCCTTCGCTCAGGCTTCCGCCGGGGGCAGCCCGCCCCCTTGTGGCCAGCACGGAGAGCAACATCTGGCTGCTGGGGCGCCTCTGCCAGCCCGCCTGGCCGCTTCTCTGGGACAGGTGGGGGACGCCTGCGCTCCTTCCCGGGTGCCCCTCCGTTTCCTGGGCAGGGTCCCGGCGGCGCACTCCGGGATCTGTCCCACCCTCGGAGGGGCGCATTTCTGCGGGAACTGGGAGCCCAGAGCGTGTTCATGGAGTGTGTGGGGGCGAGTAGCGGCAGCCTGCTTACCTATGAGCAGGAGCTCTGCAGGTCTGCCCAAGGTGGAGCCCAGATCAAGGACCAACGAGGACGGGGAGGAGACCTCCAGATCGGGGCACCTCCTGAGAGAATACCCTGGCTGCCAGGGGCGCTGCCCAATGGTATATTTCCTTCTCCTTTCCTTTGCTCCCAGCAGGTTCCCACATTGCGAAGGTGTGTTGGGGGGGGTGTCACCCACAGGTGATGGTGGGGGCGGTCCTGGCATGGGGAAGAACTGGGATGTCTGCCAGAGAGCCTGGTTATTGGGCGGAGAGCCTGGTTCCACTGCTGGCTCTCATTCCCTGTAACCTCGACATCTGCCCGTTTCCTCTCCTGTGTAATGAGTGTAATAAACCACACTGCCTGGGACAGTGCTTTACTCACCTGTCATCTGGGAGTCTCCCTGCCACTCCATCCCTGACAAACCCCAGGGACATGGAGTTGGCTCTCCCTAGTCAGAAACCCCACCCTGGTTCTTAGTTGTTTCAGGTAGCATTTAAGGAAGGAATTTCCTGAAAAGTGAGCTGGCCTGTTTTCTCCTTATAGGAGGCAGGTAAAGGAGATCCTCCCCTCCCCCTCCACTCCTCCCAGTCCATTCACTCATTCATTAAGTTAGGTATTGAATGAACACCTTCCAAGCACTGGGTGCTCCTGGGCGGCCACAGCCTTCCGGGTCTGGCCTTCTGGAAGGGGAGGCTGTGAGCTGGGCAGGTGGCTTCATCCAGCTTGGCACAGGCCACCTGGATGGAGCCACACTCGGGATGCCATGGAGCATGGGTGGAGGTGTGAAAGGATGTGGCTCGTCTAGGGCCCTGCAGCCCCCCACCAATGTGCAGTTAGAGCCTGGGGTGCCCTTGTGGGGCAGAATGAGGGGCCAGCAGTGGGTGGCATGCAAATGAGCAGGACCTTCTGCACCCTTGTCAGGAATTTGGCTGTCTCCTGCGGCCACTGGAAGGCTCTTAGCAGAGAGGAGGGTGCATTCGTGGCTGGGGCTGCACGAATGGCTGGGGTCCTTCCTGGTCTTCTGAGCATGTGGGAGGTTTGGGAGATGGGCTGGGCATGTGGGAGGCGTGGGACCTGGAAACCAATGGGAAAGGGGGTGGAGGGGAAATCAGGATGAGCTCTGACTTCCTGGTGTGGGCATCTGGGCAGTGGAGCTGTGTACAGAGGGGCTGCCACGCTGGGGGTGCTACTCCCTTCCCACCATGCTGGGCCCAGGAGGCAGTGGGATGGATGGCTTTGCTGCTCAGGGGACCCTTCGCGTGAGATGGTGGAGCCGTGGATGTGGAGAGAGTGCAGACGGTGGGAGCAGAAGTGCCTGAGAAGGCAGTTAGGTGACAGACAAAAGGAGAAAAGAGGAGGCTGAGAGGGAAGGAACAGCCAGGGAATGAGGAGGAAAAGCGGGCGAGTGCGGGGCCCAGAAGCCAAGAAGTGTCCAGAAGAAAGAGGGTTACAGGAGGGTCAAGTTAGATAAGGCCTTGAAACATCTATCCAAAGTGCCACCAGGTCAGCGGCCACCCTACCAGGAGCTGGTCAAGGGCGGTTACTGAAGACGTGGTGGGGAGGCCAGGGAGGAGTGAAGCTGCGGATGTGAGCCTGAGGGGGGACCCTCACAGAGGCTTGGCTGGGAGGTAGACACTGTGGGGTCACTGCCAGAAGGGGGCAGGGGCCCCAGATGGAGACTCTCAGAGCGTTCATGATGGGCAGGAGATAGATGAGGCTGGGGGAGGGGAGGAATTTGGATCCCAGAGGAGTAAGGGGTGTGGGAGGGGCCAGAACAGAATGGGGAGGGTCTCTCTTCCTCTGAAGATGGAGGTGACACAGGGTCATCAGAGAGGGTGGGATGAGGACTGGAGGAGGTGGGGACAGTGTCCAGTCAATGGGCCACTGGACAAGGGGAGAAGCCAGACAGCAGGAGGGCTGCTGAGAAGAGGGCCTGTGACCCCTGTCTGTAAGGTCCTCGACTCAGGGACAGGGCAGGGCAGTCTCTGGGACAGGGACCCCCAGAAGAGATAATTCCCTACTGTGTACCACTTTTTACAGCCTTCACACATCACCATTCACACAACTAGCATGTAAGGACCTCCTGACATGTCCTGATCACCCAGCTGAACACTGAGGACCAAAGTATGGTAAGACGACTTAATCCCTGGCCCAAAGGGGCTAATGGGCCCATGGCTGTCATGCAGAGGCTCTCACATGAGACCATCCTCCCAGCAACTCAGCAGGCAAGCATAGGTACCACCATGTGACCCAAGTGCAAACAGGTTCAGAGAGGTTTGGTGACTGGCCCAAGTTTCACACAGCCAGGAGGTGGTGGCATTCAGCTCAGTCCCAGGCCTCCTAACCCTAAACCCAGTTCTCTAGCCACCCCTCCCTGGCCACTAGGCATAGTGTCATCTGGATGGCCTTCAAGCTTGGTCACTCTGTTCCCTCAGTAAGGACAGTACAAACTTAAGGTGAATAAGTGCTCACTTTTCTGAGCACCCTCCACTTGCCCAGCCCTGTGGTGGGTAGGAGACATGAATTCCAAACCCTGATCTCGATATCTGCAATTGAGGATGTAACTGGAGAATTAAACATCTCAGGAGAAGGCAGAAGGAAATGTTCCAAGGAGAGAGAGAGGAGGAGAGAGGGAGGTAAGCTGGGAGGGCTTCCAGGAGGAGGCAGTTCAGGAAGCCGGGCAAAAGCAGGTGAACTGCAGAGGCCTCTGAGACTCCTCCCACGTGACTGTGAGTCCCACCCCTGGATGAGGGGCCGTCCTGGCTTGGGGATTTAGGGTGTGGTTACCCTCCCCACCCCTTGGCCTCAGAGGTGGGAAGGCCTAGGCCTGCGGCGATCTGGACTGGAGCCGGCTGCCGCCACCAGGACATCGGCCACCATGGGGAGGAAAGAGTTACAGCCTGGGGCCGCCACAACTTCTTAAGCAAACAACCAAGGAGGCTCACCTGAGCAAGGGAAACTCCGAGGTGGTGGCCCAGCCCAGAGCCCTCTTCCTCTCGTTCCTGGGAACTGTGAGTGACCCCTCGCCTAAAATTGGGGTCCCTGGAGGAGCAGGGGGCGGGCCAAGGCAGTTTTCTCACTCTCTTCCTTCTATCACCTGCTTCTCACCTGCTCCTTCTCTGCCCCCATCCGAAAACCCACTTCCTGCCTCAGGGTACCCCCTCCCTCTCTTCTGGATCTCCTAGGCCTGGCACCCACTTCCTGGGACAAACTCCAAGGTGGCCCAAGGCAGCTATGATTGAGATAATCGAACTTGCCTCAGATCAGACCTGCCAGGGGCCTTCTGGAAAGGGGGGTTAGTAAGAGCAGGGGTGCTGAGACCAAGTTAGAAGACCCAGTGGACACCCTTGCCCCTACTTCCTCCTCCCAGCAACCCCATGCCCCCCGCCCTGCTAGGGCAGCACCCTGGGGTGGCCCAGGTAGTTTCCTTACCACCTGGCCTGACCTTTCCCTCCCCATGACTCACCGGTAGCCCAGGCTGACCCAGGAGCCCCCTGCCCAGCCGATGACCTGGCTTGCAAGAGAGCAGGTTCTTGGGTGTCCCCTTCCCACCCTCATCCCACATCCCTGGTCACCAAGCAATCTCCCTCCTCTGCAGGCTGGTGGCGTCCTCTGGGCCATATCCTCAAGCCTCCTTATCTACCTCTTATCCACCTCTTAGCCTCTCCCTGCAGCACCGGCTTTCTGAGAGACTAGCCCACCTGCTCCCCACTTCCTTCCTGAGGCAGCCCCAGAGGTCAGCCTCACTCTGGACTTATTTTCCCTGCCCTCCCTGGAGCTGTCTGTGTCCAGTGGTGGGAGGGGACGAATGGTCAGTAGGGAGTGCCAGCACAGGCAGTGCCAGGTCCTGGGGCATGGGAGGGTCCGTGATGGTGACCAGGCATCAGCTAAGGATCAGGAATGTGGCCAGGGTTCCAAGCCAGAGTGTGGGGGAGATTCACAGCTGGGGCTGTGCTGGAGAAGCTAGGGGACCGTTGCTATTGGTTGTTGTATGTGTATGTGCGGGGGGGGGCAGACAGGGCTGGGACGCTGGGACCCAGGAGCTCTTACTAAGATTCCAGAAGCTCTGTTTCCAAATCAAGGCCTTCCTGGTGATGAGCGGGCCAAGGTCTGTGGGACCCGCTGTCCTGGACCGGCTCTGCGCTCCCTTTCCCTTGACTAGGGGCCACTGGGAGGCATGGAGGGGGTGGGAGAGGGGCCCCTTTCTAGACCTCTGTGTCTGTCCTGCAGCTGGGCAGACTTGGGCCCAAGAGAAGAAGCAGAACCTCTCAGCCATCTTTCTTCCTTGTCTACACAACTAGAGTGCTCCTCAGCCTTGTTGGAACATAAATTATAATTTCCTCCCTTTAAAAATTGTTTAACCCCATTACAAATATTTGGATAATGGAGAAAATTTCACTCTTATTAGCTCTTTGTTTCTTTCCATCCATTCTGCTTCCCCATGATTCTGTGTTAGAGAGTTTATAGACATAGGAGCTCCACCGTGGACTCACTATTGTGTTCCCTGTTTTTTCCACTTAACTCAGTCCTTTCATTTTACTCAATGAATGTGAGGTGCTATGGGGCACTGGGGAGGCAAGGAAAAATAAGGGTTGGTCCCCACCCTCAGGCAGCTTACTTTCCAGGAGGAGAGATTGGCAGGCAACTTGACAGTTCTGATGTGGAGTAAAGCACCGGTAGGGTGCTGTGGGGGGAGCAGGTTGGAGGAAACCCCCCCACAAGATTTTGATTGAGAAGAAGGAAAGCTGAAAATGCCTCCCGGAGGAGGATGGTGATGTCAGAGGCAAATCCTAAAGATTCCTACGGTTCAGCCTCCTGTGAAACCCTTTGGACTTGGTGCCTTTTTAGTGGCAGAACTTTTCTCATTAGTGATAATCAGTCTATGAAAGTTTTCCAGGACTTTTCTAGTTCATTCTAGCAATTTTATATTTTACCAGGAAAGCATTCATTTTCTCTAGCTTTGTAAAATCTCTACTTTTAAAGTTTATTATGGATTTCTCTGTGGCCAAGTAAATGATATTTCTATGTTTTTCATAAACATATAGAAAAATGACATATTTTCTATTTAAGGGATATATGATTTCAGATGTATTGCATCAAGTTTATTGATCATATTATTGAAACTTGGATTTTTCTTTGTGTCTTCTTGTCTTTTACACTTATTCTGATAGAGGTGTAGTGAGCCTCCTACTTAAATTCTATGTTGATAAAGTCCTTCTTATACTTTTAGTAGCTTCTGTTTTTTATATTTAATTACAATGCTATCAGGAGCATACAGATTTAGACTGTTCCTTCACTAAAAATTGTGTCTCTGTATCATTGCCTGGTGTCCCTTTTTATCCTGTTTAGTATTTTTAACCTTAAATTCCACTGTCTGTAATTAATGTGACCATTCTTACTTTTCATTTTACTGTAGTTGATATTTTATTTATTTTATGGCACTTCTCTGCTATCTCTAACTATCCTTTTATTTTTCAACACTGAAGTGTGTTTCATATATATATGTATCACATCACATCACTATGGTTTTCGCCCAAGCTGACTTTTGTCTTTTAATGGAAGAATTCAGTATGTTCACATTTAGTTTAATAACTGATATACAGTGTTGATTTTATTACTTTCAGCTTATTTTCATTTATTGTTTACTTTGTGGCTTCTTTTTCTTCTTTTTCTGGTTCGATCAGGCTGCCATCAGTCCCCATTCTCCCCCTGTCAATTTGTTGTCCTTTACCCTATCTACCCTCTTCCCTTTCATTATTCCCCCTCCCCACCCACCCTTTCTTGAGGTTCCTAATGAAACACATTTTCTTTGGACTCTGCCTACATGGGAATTCTTTTTCTCAGCACTCCTGAGAATTCACAGAACCCTGTCGGTCTATTTCTTGCTTGATCGTTGTTTCTTTTACTTTTTCTGCTTTTAGAATTCCTTTCATTTGCATGTTGCCAGTTTCTTATCTTTTCTTTCATTTCTGTCTTGATGTATGTACTTTTGTTCTGAAGTCTGAAATACTTCTTCCACTTGATCGTCCAGGCCCCAGTTTGAATCTGAAGAGTGAATATCTCCTCCTTCAATTCATATAGTGATATGTTTTACATTATAAAACAATCCTTTTTTTTTTTTTGGTGCCTTCCTTGAGTATCCCCAAGCCCCAAGGTTTCTTATTTTTTGTTCAAGTTATAATTGTATTTTCCAGCAGCTCTATCTTGTTTTGAATTTTTTTTCAGCTAGGTAGTATGGTTAAAAATCAAAACCATATAAAAATTATGTAGCAAAAATCTTGCACACAGTCCTTCCCTGCCCTGTTCACCAACAGTTCAAAATTCACCTCTTTATTAATTCTTTCTCTATCTTTCCAGAATTCCTTTATGTAAAATCAAACTAGTATGATTCCATGTTTGGTTACTTGGCTTTCTGTCTTGCTTACACAAAGGTAGCATGCTGTACAAACTGTCCTGTGCTCTGTTTATTTTTTGCCTTTTGGATCTAACAATGCAGTTGGGAGATGTACATGGAGACTGACCCTACAGGGATGTATCATTGGTTCAGCCAGGCCCTGCTGATGGGCACTTGGATTGTTTCCCATCTTTTGCTATTACAAACGGTGCTGCAATGAATCACCTTTTGTATATGTGCAGATGAATGGAGAATAAACCCAGAAGATTTCTGGGTGAAAGGACAAATGATAGGTATTGCCAAATTGCCATCCATGGGACTTTTATCACTTTGCTTTTCCACCAGCACGAACAAGAGCCTCTATTTCCCCACAGCCTCACCAACTGTATAGAGGTATTTTAAGAAATCTTTTGTGGCCATGCAACACCATTAGCAAAGTCAAAAGAGAAATTGGAGGAAAATTACAATTCATGCCATAGACAGAGAGCTGTGTCATCACACTTCTGTTTTATGCCAATCTGATAGAAAAACCTATTTTCCTAAGGTAAGTTTGAACTTACATTTTCCCAAGGTAGTTTGAACTTACATTTCTCTTTCCAGTGAAGGTGAGCATCTTTTCATATATTTGGGATCTGCTTGCTTTTCTTTTTCTATGAATGGTCTGCTCATATGCTTTGCCCATTTGTCTATTGGGTTACTCTATTTCCTATTGATTGAATAGGTCTTTTCCTTTTGATTTATAAGAGCTTTTTCTGAGTTAGGGAAAGTAGCTTTTTGTCTATGGCATGAATTGTAATTTTCCTCCAGTTTCTCTTTTGCCTTTGCTAATGGTGTCGCATGGCCACAAAAATTTCTTACAATACATCTACACAGTCAACTATACCAATCCTTTATTTTATACCTTTTAGATTTGAGTCTTTGTTACAAAGACCTTCTATAATATATAGAATTTTGCTCCTGTTTTCTTCTTTGAGTAGTTTTATGGCTTTTTTCTTAACATTTAAATCTTTAATCCTTTGGGAGTTTATCCAGATGGACAGTGTCCCATCACCTTTTTACTGAAAGGTTCATCTTTCCCGGATTTGTGATGGCATTTTTCACACACCCTGGGTCCTGGCTGTGTAGAAGTCTAATAGCAGCGGCTGCTTGGTTGCCTGTTTGTGCAGCTTCTCTCCAGCCACTGGACTGTCAGAGGAGTGGAGTTTGTATGTTTGTGTCTTCAGGGGCTCAGGTTGAGCTGCTGGGGTACCCCACAAGGGGGGGGCCCTAGAGCAGAGACAGCATGGTGTCTCTGCCGGTGGACCTGCTGGAAGGCCTACCCCATACATGCACATCCCCACCTGCTCCTCCTCCGTTCTACCAGCCTTAAGGGTAGATAGTGCCCTGCCCACCTGTTTGGGTCCCCCTCAGCTCCCAGGGACAGGGAGTCTGGAACAAGAGCCCTCCCGTCTCCCCCCAGGAGCCCCATGGTGGGCCCAGTCTGCCCCAGGGGTGCCCAGGTTCCAGTCTCTGCCTCAGGGGCTCTTACCTGGGCCAGCAGGCCCTGTCCACCTACCTGCCCCAGCCCCTGCTCTGCCAGGCCCAGAAGAGGGTTACATTGGGAGAAGAAAAGAAGCAGGACATGTTTTAAGCTGCCATTTTTCCATAAACCCCAGCCTCAGAGCTGAATCTTAAAGGGAAAGCAAGTCCATTCCCAGACGAGCAATAACGAACACCTTGTATGGTAGTAATGGTGAGGTTGGAGAAAAATTTTAAAAGTTGTGAGGGAGTTTTGTTTTATTTCCACTTTTTGTCATGAAAAATTTCAAACACACAGAAAAGTAAAAAGAATATTAAAATGAATACAGTTATACCTATAACCTAGGTTTAACAATTAACATTTACCTGTTTGTTCTATCTTTTTTGTTGTCATTGAGAAACGATCAATGCCAGACATCATCATATTTCACCCCTAAGAAACTCAACATCCATTTCTTAAAAAAAAAAAAGTTTTCCTCCATAATCACCATACCATTATTATAGATAAAATTAATGTCAATCCCTTAATATCTAAAACCCAAGCCATGGTCAAATCTCACAGCTGTCTATTTGCACCGGGACCCAGGAGAGGGCGAGGCATTGCATTTGGTTGACTGTTTGATTTCTCTTGAACCCCCACCCCCACCCTTTCCTTCTGCCAAGACACTGATTTGTAAGAGACCAGACCAGCTGCCCTGTAGAACCTCTCTTTTAGGCGTGTCTGTTTGCTTCCTGTGTTCCTCTGACCCCTGTGTTAGCTGTGACCTGTCAGTCTGAAAGGCTTAGGGAGGGGGAATTATGTAGGCTCAAGGACATGATACCAGGGAAGCAGCAGGAGGCAAGGAGGGCTTCAGGTCTCTGGTTGAAAAACAGAGATGCTGAGATGGGGAAAGGAAGGAACAAATTTGGGCAAGACGGCGGTAAATTCAGTTTTGTTCCCATAGCTTTTGAGGTGTGCATACGATGCTTGGGGATTGGTTGCACTTTTCCAGGGGAGCAAAGACAAGACCCCAAGCACTGGAGATGGGCAGAGGGAATGGAACCTGGGCCCAAAGGGCGGAGGAGGAGGAGTCAGAGAAAGAGAAGGAAAGCCAGGAGGGTTCTAAGGCCTAAACGTTGGCGAGAAGTCAGGCCAGAAAAGGGTGGGATTTGTCCTCGAGGAGGTTGTGAGCTGGGAGCCTGAGTGAGAAGACGGAGAGAAGGTGGGTGCACACACTCCTTCAAGGAGGTGGCTCTGAAAAGGAGGAGGTGGGGGGAGAGTAAAGGGGTGCAGAGCTGGTTCCAGAGAACTTTTGCTTTTTAGGATAGAGAGACCTTGAGTTTGTTGAAATGCCAAAGGGACAGAGCAGTCAGGAGGGAGGGGGTGGAGATTGAGGTGAGGAGGCTTCTGAACAGGCAAGAGGCCATGGATCCCCCTGGGGCCCGGGTTAGGGTGGGGGTGGACTTGGACAGGAGGACTGTATGCCCTCCATAAGGGGGAGGGAAAAGGGAGGGTCACTGTAAGTGCAGCTGCACTTGAGAGGGTGGCGGAAGGTGGCCACACCCTGTCATAGCCCCTCCCAGGGCTGGCTCACAACCATGACCTTCGCTGGCCTGGAGGTTCCTCGACAGACCATTTCCAACTACCCCCAGCCCCAACAGGCCCAGCTGGGTCTCTGCCAGCCTTAGGCAGAGCACAGGGGGTGGGAGCTGGGAAATGGGCCCCATGCCAGACCCCACCCCACCCTTGAGAATCAGGCCCAGCAGGCAGCCCCATGAGGTCACCCAGAGGCTGGAGACAGAATCTGGCACCCCAGTCACCCAGTCGAAACCCAAAATCAGAAAAGCAGAAGTACAGCTCTGCTTGCTTCTCCATGTCCCCGTGGGTGTGAGAACACAGCCCTGTGATGGGGAACAGAATGACAGCCCCAAGATACAGGGGTTGCCCAGGGAGAAGCTGGGGCAGAGTCTACACAAGAACCCAGATGTGGGGACTCCTGCTCCATTCTTTTCCTTTCCTTTCGCCCCAAACCCAAGAGAAGAGTCACCTAAGGCAGTTATGTTGGGAATCTCACGCTATTAACACCCAGGTGGCAAGTTTACCCCTGACCCCAGATGTCTGGGGGGGGCATGTCACAGTCACCTGAGGAGCCTTAAAAATACACTTTGCCCAGGCCCAGCTCAAACCAGTTAGGTCAGAGTCTCAGGGGGCTGGGACAGGCATGGCTCCCCAGGATTCTGGGGCTTCCGGGCCCCCACGGCGTGTCCTGCAGTGTTCCCACTGCCCAGTGGTGGATGCTTGGCCCTGGGCTAGGCAGGGGTGGAGAGAGAGAGGCCCAGTCTCTGTCCTCAAGAAGGGCAAGGGGAGGGCGGGCTGCCAGAACCTATCCCGTCATGTGTACACAGCTGAGCGCCTTGAGGCAAAGGTCACACTTCATTGCCACTTGCCCCCCACCCAGCCAGATGGCTCAGAGCAGGCTCCCCAAGTCCACAAAGGGGCATTGTGTCTCTGCAGCAGCCCCCTGAGTCAGCTCCTGAGCTGAGTTGCTGGTTTGGGGCATTTCTTTTGCCCCAAAACGGATAGAATTTTCCTTTTGCACCTGCCTCTGCTCAAGGCTTCCTGTGAGGGTTTTGGAGAGACGGGGTGAGGACAAGGAGTGGGGGGAGGGAGTGGCAGGCAGCTGGGCTCTTGGGGCCCTTCCCTGCCCCTCTCCCACTGTGTGTCTCTCCGAGGCCCCGGTGTGGCTGAGCAAGGAGGACCCCTGGGAACTGCTGTGGGAGGCCAGGCCTGAGGCTGCAGCTAGAGGCCCAGTCCCTCCCCAGCACCCTGTGGGCAGAGCCCATTGGGAGATCCAAGCCCCACCCTGGGGAAGGAAGGAGTGAGCTGCTGGCTGCCGGTTCTGGGTCCCAGCCCCCACACTGTCACTCTGGGAGACCCTGTCCCCCTATCCTATTGGCTGGGCACTGCTGGGGGCCTGAGTTCCCACACCGGATCCTCCCCCACAACCCCAGCTCCTCCCAAGTGCTCCGAGTTTCTGGCTGCTCCCATCTCCTGTGCCTGGCTCAGGCTCTCTTGGTGACCTGTCACATGTGTGTGTGTGTGTGTGTGTGTGTATGTATCTTTCTGTCTGTCTGTCTGTCTGGGTCCATGACCCACAGGGAGTATGATGTGTCACATGTATGAGAGTATGAGGGCTCCAGGCCTCCTTCTTTCCCTCCTGCTCTCTCCCATTGTGGGGGAAAGGGAATTAGGCTGTCCCGGGGTTCTGGGCCACTGAGTCAGGGCACAGGGGCTGGGGGGCAGTGCTCCTAAGCTTTTGAAGGCAGAGTAGAGCCTAGGGCCTCAGCTTTGCTCTGGATGTCATCTCACCAAGTGTTTCATACCCCAAGTACACACCATGCTGGCATCCCCATCCTGACCCCACTGTGGGTGCAAAAGAAGAGAACATTTAGGCTGGCAGGTGGGTGAGCAGGGTGCTGCCTGGCACCTGGGACTGGCAAAGACTCACTGCAGCAGGGGGGTGGAGGGGGTCAATGAAGATCAGCTGGTGTCCAAGGGCTTGGAGAAGGGGCCACAGCTTCTCCCCCAAGATATGCTATCCCACTGTGCATGGCAGGGTCTGAACATCCACTTGCATGGGGAGTAAAAGCAAGAAAGGCCAGGAGGGAGATCTTAGTGGGGAGGTGGAGGAGCTGGCTGCAGCCCCCCTTCTCTGGGTCCTTGGAGAATGGGGTATGGGCGTGCAGGCAGGAGGTGGGCATGCGTGGGCACACAGGCCTGGGTTGATATAGGCACAGAGTATTGCAAGTGGAGGGGGTGTATGTGGCCACACGGGTGGGGGTGGGCCTGTGTAGCTGTGCGAGGATGAGGTGGCGTCTCGGGCATGGAGGCGTGGGTGGGCACGTGGGTCTTGGGCAGCAGGGCTGGAGGCGGCAGCCCCAGGCGGTCAGGCGGGCAGGAGTCAGATGTTGCCGGCCCTTTCTGGTGCCACATCTACCCAGATCCCTTCCTCTTTGGGCGCCTATCTACCCCCCCCCCACCCACACACCCAAGCTTTCTCTTCCCCATCACTTCCTCCCTGGTCTTGGAGGAGTCAGGAGCTGGCCACACTACCCATTGTCCTCTTTCTGCCCAGGAGCCACTCTAGGCCAGGCTGAGGGGCTGCCAGCCCAGGCCCCAAGGACCCAGCTGTCTGTCCTGCCCACCCTCATCTGGGTGGCACACACCCTCCCCCACATGGGTCAGATGTGCCCCTCTCTGTCCGTGGATCCTGCTCTGTGGCTGGGCAGCACGCATCTCGGGGATATTAGCCCAAGCACTGAAGTGGGGGCCACCAGTGGTGTCTCAGGAAGCACAAAAATACCCCTGACCTGAAGCACCCCCAGCCCCACCCCGCCACCTCTGTCTCAGGCAGCACTTCCGCAGCCCTGACAGGAAATGGGCTAGAGGCTCAGCCTCCCACCATCTTGAGGCAACTTCTTGTTTCCCTGTTGCCCTGTGCCAGCCCTGGGTTTGTGCCCTTTGGCTCCACGCCTCAGACCTTCCCAGGGCTCCTTCCCAGCAGCTCAGAGAGGGCAGGATGGTGGATATGATTGCCAAGCTGACCAGGAGGCAGAGTCGGGCCCTTCGGGGGCAGGTAGGGGACTCTGGCTTTAGGGGGTGAACTCAGCCTCTGATGGGGGTGGCAGAGGGGCCTCTGGAGACAAGGAGCCCCCTGGGAGTCTCCATCCCCTAATCCTGTTAGGAGCTTATGAGCTTGGCTTTGGGGCAGGGGTCTTCCAGGGATTGGGGTCTTCTGTCCTCTTTCCTTCTTGGACAGGGGTAGCAGGGGTGTGCTGAGAGGTGGTGGACATCTGGCAGGAAGGGGTTGGGGGGTGGCAGGGCCACTACCTGCTTGTGGACAAGGGGAGGTAGCTGGAGATGAGGGGAGCACTGCTGTTAGGAAGGGCTGAGGGCCAGGCAGCTGAGGCCCCTCTTAGCTCTGTCCTCTGGCCTGAGGTGAGGGGACCACTTCCTCTTTCTCACTCTGGGTCCCCTGTGTCTCTGGGATACGACCAGAGTCTGGGCCCCCAAGAGCCCTTGGTGCCCTTGTTCCTGGGCCGTTTCTGGGACTTCTCTGGGAGTTGAAGATGCAGATGGCAGGCCCTGCTGCTAACAGGGAGCATGTCCCCTGGAAGCAAGAGGGCATGGGGTGGACTGGAGCCCATCAGATCCCAGCTGAGGCTCTCCCAGGAGAGGAAAAGGGCCTTTGTCTTTGCACTGTGTGAGCTCTACAGAGAGTTCTCAAGTTTGAAGGGGGCTCAGGAGTGCACCGGCCTTCAGCCTCTTAACAGGGGGTCGGACTCTGCTTGCTCACCTCCAGCAAAAACCACTCACCACCTCCTGAAGCAGCCTGCATCTTCTGTGGGCAGCTGCAATCCTTAGAGGTGGCTTCCTTCAAAGGGGCACTGCCCTGCCCCCATTTGGCCCTGATCTGCTTTCTGGAGTCCCACAGTGTGTGTCTGCAGCTGTCCTTTCCTCATGACAGCCCTATCACCCTGGGGGCCTCACGTCCTCCTCCAAATCTCCATTCCTGTTGGGGGTGTTCCCCGTGTGTCAGGTCTGCATCGGCTCCCCTGGCCTGGACCTCCCTGTGGAGCCACGGCCAGCACCAGGCCACGTAGAAAACCACACTCCAAAGAGCCCAGTCCCTTCATTGGGCTTGTCCACCCCCAGGGGCTCCTCCAACCCCTGCTCCGGGGATGGACAAGGCCACTGCCTCAGTGGGTCCAGCTGGGTGGGTTGGAGGCATTCCTGGTTCCTTCCCCTTCCTCTGCCTCCATCCTGTCTCCCCAAGGACTCTCCCGGTTTCTGTGGCTCAAACCCTACTAACCTAACCTAGTAGTAAGTGGCCTCAGGTGTGTGTGTGTGTTGCTGCCATTTGGCGAGGGAATGACCTGTGTACTGAGGCAGTGAGCATTTTTGGTGGAGCTGCTGTGTGCTGTGGGGCACGGGACCACCTGCATCTCCTGTTCTCAAGGAACTCCTGCCTTTTGGGGCAGAGAAGGTAGGCAGAGTGGGGGACAGCTATCCAAACACCCAGCTAAGTGCTGGGGGCCCTAACCGAGCAACAGCAGTGTGCCGGGGGCTTAAACCCCTCTCAAGAGGGAGAAGGCCTTGCCCAGGAGGGGCTGTGAGCTGGGTGTTGGCAGGTGAGCAGGATTTGGGTGAGTGGTTGGGACAAAGATGTCCAAGGCCAGGGAACTGCAGGAGCAAAGGCACAGAGGGAGGAAATGCCCTTTGGATTTGGGGGAGAGTGACCATCCTGTATGGTTGGAATCCGGGGATGCCACACAAGAGCTGTCCTGGGAGAACAGAAAGAAGTGGGTTGGAGAGGCCTGTCTCCACCACACAGGAGCTCGCAGGGGGAGGCAGGAGTAAGGACCCAATGGACTGCTGTCCCCAGCTCTCCCTGCCCTCTGTCTACCTGGGCACCTGCCCTTTCCCTGCCACCCTGTTCAAACAGCAACACCCCCTTCTCAAACCGTGTTTTTGGTTTCCCCCTTCGCAGTAATCATTGACATGCTGCCCATTTTTCTTACCATCCTGCTCATCTCCTACCTCCCCCCAGCCCCCTTATGCACCCTTGGGCACCAGAGAGTCAGTCCTGTGTCCATTTGTCCCCTGCTGCATCCCCAGTGCCTAGAACTCTGCTTGGCACATTTGTCTTTGTTGGACAAATGAATATTTTTTTTCATGCCAAGCATTTTGTCAGGCCTGGGGAGAGGCCACCTTGAGCAGAATGTGTTTCTACTCTTGAGGAGTTTACAGCTTAGCGAAGGTGTCACAGTCAACAGAGAAACTTCTATGATTTTTTTTTTAAAAAAAGGCTTACTGAACAAAATTTTGAAGCTGAAGAAAAAATTAAAGAAAAAAACAAAAACAAATCAAACCCCTATAATCACACAGCCTACAGTTGACCTCTGTTCCCATTTTAGAGGTGTTTTTTAAAACACAAAATTGGAATTCTGTGAAGATTACCATTTTGAAATCTGCTTTTCCTCTGGAGCATTATGCATTCTTATAAAACAATATTAGTCTTTACATGCTATTCTGTTGCCTGGTGGGTTCATCTATCCCTCTGGTGGGCTTGGGAGTGCTGGGCTGGATGTGGTGAGCACATTGGGAGGGAATGTCTGAGTCACCTACCCTGGGTGTGGGCAATAATCTTCACACTTGAACCTGGCATTGGAGCTGAATCCTCAAGAGGAGTTAGCCCCATGAGAAGAGGGGGGCGGTGCTGAGAAGGCTGGGCAGGAGCTGAGGCAGCTGAGAGCCTGGGGGCCTCCAGCAGCTCCACGCTACTGCAGCTTAAAGATCCATGAGCAGGGCAAGGTGTGGCAGGAAATGAGGTGGGAAGCACAGGTGACAGATGGCCTCCTGTGCCCTGCCTAAGTAAGGGCTTAGACTTTGCCCTGCTGGCAGCCTGGGGCCAGGAAGGTGTTCCAGGATAGCGCCACGACTGTACCGGGCTTATGTTCTGTGTGACTGAATGAACATCTCCAGCCATCTTACCTTCCTTTACCTGGGGAGGGGGCGTGGCCTTGCTTTGTCCCTCCCTCACCCCACCCACTAGACTAGCCTCTCTCCCTGCCTCCTCATCTGGAATTGATTCCAGGCCTAGAAACCCACACCAGGGTAGGTTTAGCCCCAAATCTGGAGGCAATGACTCCAGTTCCAGAGCTTTCTGGGCTGGGAGGAAGGGAGGGGCCCCCAACAGCTTCAGAAGGCAGCAAGGCCCTGCCCCCCCACCCCACCCCACCTGAATGGGGTCCGTGAGAGGGGACAGGTCCCAGGTGATTTCTGTTTCTGCCCAGCCTCTGACTCGCCCTTGTGAATGCACCATGGAACTCTTGTTACTGGTATTATATTATTAATACATAATTATTACAATTGTCTCAAGCATTTGGGGCACTTCATATTTTATAAAGCACTTTGAAGAACAAAGAAGAACTTATTCTCTCTTCATTACAACTTCCGGAGATGGGCAAGGCCGGGGGAACTGAGGCAGAGATTGCTGCTTGCTGAAGGTCTTGCAGATGACCAGGGGCCGAGTTGGGGCCCGCAACCAGGTCTGTGTGACCCCGGAGCGCCCCTAAGAACCCCCGTCTCCTTCCTCCTCGCGCAGGTGGAAGACCCCCTGGAGCCCGTGTACGCCAACGTGGACAGGCAGCCTCCGGCCACGTCCCTGCGCGCCGCCGCGGCCCCCCAGCCCGACCCGGTGTGGGAGACGCACACGGACGCGGACACTGGGCGCCCCTACTACTACAACCCGGACACGGGCGTGACGACCTGGGAGTCGCCCTTCGAGGCTGCGGAGGACGCCGCCAGCCCGGCCACCTCCCCGGCCTCGGTGGGCAGCCGCGAAAGCCTCGAGGCCGAGTGGGGCCAGTACTGGGATGAGGAGAGCCGCCGGGTGTTCTTCTACAACCCGCTGACGGGCGAGACGGCCTGGGAGGACGAGGACGAGCGCGACGACGAGCTGGAGATGCAGCCGTACCCGAGCCCCGGCAGCCCCCGGGACCAGAGGGTGAGGGGGCGTGGCCTGGCCCGAGGGGCGGGGCCAGCGCGGAGAGCCTCTGACACCGCCCCTGCTCCCTGGCAGAGGGCTAAGGGGCGGGGCTGCCTCTGAGAGCCTCTGACTCCGCCTCCTGTTCCCTGCAGCCCCCCACCCCCGAGACCGACTACCCTGAGTCGCTGACCAGTTACCCCGAGGAGGATTGTTCCCCCGTGGGCTCAATCGTTGAGCCCGGCCCCGCCTCCCCCTTGGCCACGCCCCCCGGCTGGTCCTGTCACATCGGCCCCGACAGGCAGACATTCTACACCAACCACTTTACCCAAGAACAGGTAGGAGTAGGCGGGCAGATGGGCCCAGTTCCCACGGCCTGTCTGCTTTCTGGACAGCCACGGGGTCGCTCTCTCCAGTCCCCCAACCCTCACTTCTCCTCCTCCTCTTAACACTCTAAGCTGCAACCCCCACACCACCCCTGCCCTTTGCCTGCCCAGGACCCTGCAGTCACCAGCACCTGCCCCTGCACACTGCCTGGTGCTACCTTAGACTCTGGTTGGAGGGAACCTTTTCCTGCCCTCTCATAAGGTGGGCTGGGGGCCCTGACCGTCCCTCTCCCCACAGTGGGTGAGGTTGGAGGACCAACACGGGAATCCATACTTCTACAACCCAGATGATTCCTCAGTTCAGTGGGAGCTGCCCCAGGTAACCAACTGAGGAAGGGAGAGTGCTGGGAAGAGAGGAGAGGATTGCAAGTGACAGTGCCCTTCTTCCCTAGGTCCCCGTCCCTGCCCCTCGAAGCATCCGCAAATCCAGCCGGGACAGTGACACTGCAGCCCAGGCCAGCCCCCCTGAGGAGAAGGTGAGGGAGGGAGCATATAGATCTGGGCAGGGACACACTCCCCGAAGAAATGGGAGTTCCCAGGGCTCATGGGAATTAGGGACTGGGTGGAGTATGTCTGTCTCCCCCACAGAGCAGGCTGAATGAACCTAGGAGTCTGGGTCCTCCCAGCCCCAGATATGGGTGAGATTGGGAGCTGGGTAGAAATTTCTCCTGCTGCTGCTACAGAAGCAGGCACCCCCGACTGGGCCTGGGTGAAGAGGTCCCGGGGGAGACTCAGGACCAGGCTGAGGGCATGACTGGCCTCTGTCTCCTTGGATCACCCCTTAACTGCCCCTTCCTTCCCCTTCTCTCTCTAAGATCAAGACCCTGGACAAGGCAGGCGTGCTCCATCGCACCAAGACGGTGGACAAGGGGAAACGTCTGCGGTGAGAGCTTGTCTGCCCCCAGGCCAGGGCAGGCCCCAAGGAAGAGGCTCACCGGGTACATCCTGTATGCCAGGGTCTTAGGACTCCTCATAGTAACTTTGTGAGAGGTCCTTTGGGGGAACTGAGGCACTGAGAGAGAAAATGTCTTACCCAAGATCCCTAGGCTACCACTGTTAGAGCTGGGAGTCCAGCCCTCCATGTGGTTGCCCCAGGCTCTGTCTGAAGTGCTGTGCCCAGCTTCTGGGAGTGGTTAACAGTGGGAGGAGCTGCAGCCCTGCTGCCTCCAAGCCCCACACCCACTCCCTCACCCCCACCTAGGAAGAAGCACTGGAGTGCCTCCTGGACAGTGTTGGAGGGTGGCGTCCTGACGTTCTTCAAAGACTCCAAGACCTCAGCCGTGGGCGGCCTGGTGAGCCCAGGCCCCCAGGGCAGGGACCGCCATCTGCCCTGACCCCAGTGGGTCTTTATCTAGTCTAAGCTTGTCAAGGGCTGGGCCTGGGACAATGGAACATGAGTTTCAAAGAAGCTGAGCCTTGGCTGGGAGGGGCCATGGCAGCAAACTTAACCCAGGACAAGCAATTCCAGCCACCTTGGGGAGGAGAAGCAGTCTTTGAGGTTGGATGGCTCCAGCCTGGTGAGAAAGAAGACTGGGGCCTCAGCATCCCAGCTCACAGGGGTGGGGGCTCCTTTCTCCTTTTCCTCTCCTGGGTGGGCAGCAATGGACAAGCCAACTGGCAGGCTCCATGGTTAAGAAGCACCAGGAATTCCTGGGCCCCTCCCCCAGAGCTATCCCTTGAGCCAGAGGGAGCCTGGGGGCTGTGGCTGGCCTGTCTGAGCAGAGGGCTCCCTATAACTCTCCCGTCCTTTGCCCCTGTCCCACAGAGGCAGCCTTCCAAACTCTCCACTCCTGAGTACACAGTGGAGCTGAGAGGAGCCTCTCTTGCTTGGGCACCCAAAGACAAATCCAGCAAGAAGAATGTGCTGGAGGTAAATGGTGGGAGCAGGGAGAGAGAGGAAAGGACTTTGCTGGGGTCTGGGATCCTTACTACTAACCAATCCCTATTGGGAAAAGGGAGGTCTGGGGGGAGTTGGATTTGCAGTTCTCAGGACTCAAGACCCTCCTGCCCCCACCTTGGGGATGTCCACAGAATTCCTGGCATCACAGATTCTGACTTCCTTCTCCATGAGCTGAGTTTACCAGTTCCTGGCCCCCAAAGTGGTGATGATGAAACTCTGTCATGCCTACACGGGCAGCCTTCATCCCAGCCACTGTGCCCTGAGACACAACACTCCCCATCCCTGGCCACTCACTCTGACAGGCCAGGGTGGGAAACATATTCTGGCTGGTCAGGGCCTAGCTTCCGAATGGCCTGGGTCCCCAGTAAATAAACCAGGGTGGTGGACATGCTTCTCACACTCCCCTAGCAGGAAGAGAGAAGCCAGGGGCCCCCAGGCAAGGGTCCAACCATGCCACACCCTTCACTGTCCAAGTGTTGTCTTGTTTTTAAACTATTGGCCCCCCACCTCAGTCCCCAAAAGTTTTAAGGCACTCACATCAAGAACACATAGGATGAACTGATAAAAATCCAACAAAAAGCCAGGACCAGTCAAATCAGAAGTTAGAGAAGGGGGGTCACAGGTGAAGAAGAATTAGTGGGCAGGTGATCTACAGGTGCTAAGGTGATCATTGCTGAAAAATATTTAGCTCCAATTTTCCTGGTAGCCAAAGTGAAAAGAAAAGGACAATCAGTTACATGGCTCTTATTGGTGAAAAAAATAAGTAGATTTTATAAGTAATAAAACCTACTCAGATTTTGAGGGAATCAAAGGGCTTTTTCTTAGCCCTTAGCTCTTGAGGACATTTCTCATATGTAGCTCCATGAACACTGTGTCTAGAGGACAAAGCCACTGCCCTGAAAACAGCTCCATACGGGTCTGGTAAGAGGATTCTCAGGGCTGCATCAGGTAGTGTATTACAACAAAAGCCAGAAGCATGGCCTTACCTCGCAGCTCAGAAAAAGCAATTCTGTAAGGTGTCTGAATGTAGTTTTCTAATGATTCACCAGGCTTCAGTCAATTCTGGAACCAGAGCACAGAGCAAGGCTGGAAAACTGGTTTCATCTCATGGCTGCTCTGATTGGTAGGTCTAGAGCCTTCTTGAGAAGAATTCTGGAGCCTTGTCCAAGCTTGGCAGGCTAGCGAGTTAGCAGATATTAACAGTATCTACTGCATGTCCCTTCCCTGTCTTAGAGGGACATCCTTCAAACATTCTCTATAAATGTCATCTCTTTGACTGGACTTTTGATGAAAGTTTCAGAATAGACACTTCCAAGTTGTCTTTGGAACAAGGGCTGGAAGGCAGATGGTGGTATCCTTGCTCAAACTATTGGGAAAGCTGACAGTCTTGAATGGAAATCCAGGAGCCCCTGCCCCCACCCTCCACTCAAGAGTGGCCTGTAGGCAACACCAGGATTTTTCTCAAGAGACAACCCCAAATTCTGTATCATCAAGGATGGCTCAGTAATTGGGACTGGGAAATTCTTGCCTGTGCATTCACATGCACATTAAATATGGATGGCTATTTTAAAAATAACAAATATTGGCAAGGATATGGAGATATTGAAACCCTCGTTCATTGCTGTTTGGAATGTAAACTGGTGCAGCTGCTGTGGAAAAGTTTGGCAGTTTCTCAAAACTTTAGACATAGCTGTGTGATAAAGCCTCGCAATCCCATTCTGGCATATACCCAAGAGAATTGAAAACATATTGGTACACTAGTTGTATTCAAATGTTCATAGCAGCATTATTCATAGTAGCCAAAAGATGAATAAAGCTCAAGTGTCTATCAACACATGAAGGGATAAGCAAAATGTGGTATATGTACGATGGAATATTATTCAGCCATAAAAAGGTACAGAATTCTGAAACATGCTAAAACATGGATGAACCTTGAAAATATTATACTGAGTGAGATAAGCCAGATGCAAAAGGACAAGTATTGTATGATTCCACTTAGATGAGGTACATAGAATAGGCAAATTCGTAGACACAGAGAGCAGATTAGAGTTTACCTAGGGTGGGGGTGGGGTGGAAAGTTATTGCTTAATGGGTACAGATTTTCTGTTTGGGTTGATGACAGAGTTTGAAAACAGAGAGTGGGGATGGTTGTTCTACAGTGTGGCTGTAATTAAGATCATTCAACTGTACACTTAAAAATGGTTAAAATGGTGGGGGCAGGGGAAGGCAGCCAAAAGACAGCTCTTCATGATTCTGGAAATTGTTCCCTGTTCTCTGAGACTGTTTCTGCTGATGCTGACTCTCACTGGCCCCAAAGGGCAGGCTTGGTGCGAGCTGCTGCCACCAAACACCAATATTAACCTTGCACACATGGTCCTCTGGGCCAGAGGCTGAGAAGGAATTCCCCCAACTTGCCACCCTCCTCTCCTTGTTCTTCAGAGAACGAGGACACTCAACAGCTGCAGAGTAGCCTGAGCTGTTGAGGTCTGCTTGCTCCTCAACAGTGTAAAATAGTCAGTTTGAAAACCCAGACTTTGGGCTGCTTAAGGAAGGATATGGCTTACGGTCCAGATGCAACATCCAACAGATGTCCAGGGCTCTGCACGTGCCCATTTACAGATGTCAGTACAGTGGATGTGCAAGTTTCCCAGGAGTGAACAGGGCAAACTTGTTAGGTTCAAACTTTTTAGGTTCAAAAAGTCACTTGCCTAAGTAGAAATAGAGCAGGCCCACGCTGACAGCTATTAATCTGAAAACGACCTGGGGCTTTTTGACCATTAATTCCCAACCCCCGCAGCCTGCTAGTCAGAAAGAACTTCCAGGAGTCAGTCCTGTGGCACAGTTTCCCCCTGGTGTTTTGTTTATTTTACACTTGTTGATGAAGTGGGCTGTAACAGGATGCATTGCCCAGGCTGGGGTGTGCGAGGGGGTGGAAACTCCTGGCTGCATAGTGGGGGTGGGGAGCAGTACTCCTAGGTCCATCTCGAGTGTCTTGGGCGACGGGGTGGGGTGCTTGCTTTCTCCAGCATCAGCCCCGATCTGCTTTCAAAGCCTCTCTCTCTACATTGTCTTCACTATTCTAGTGACCCAGCTCAGGGCCTTCCAGAGGGGGTTTCTTTCAGTCAGTCTTTTGCAGGCCAGTGCCCTGGGTGAAGCCTGCTGTGTTCTTTGGTTCGTGGAGGGCAGGCTGGGGCCGGGGGCAAGCTATGCAGATCTGCACTCAGATCCATGCTCCCTCATTCAGTAACTTTATGCCCATGAGGAAGTTACATAAACTCACTGGGCCTCAGTTTGCTCATGCTGTCATCTGCTGCTTTGAGTGAGGTGGAATACCTGGGCGTGGGGTGAGGCCCTTGCTCTGAGTTCCTGGGGGTGCAGACAGTTCCTTACCATCTCTAACCCAATGGGGCATAGTCCTGGGGCAGGCCCAGGGAACCAGAGATGACCCAGTGACTTCTGTCCCTCCAGCTACAGAGCCGGGATGGCTCAGAGTACCTGATCCAGCACGACTCAGAGGCGATCATCAGCACCTGGCATAAGGCCATTGCCCAAGGCATCCAGGAGCTGGTAGGCAGAGCCTGGGGCCTCCAGGACCAGCAGGGAGGGGGTGGCGCCATGATACAGACAGCTGGACCTCCCTTTCAGGCATGGGAGAGCTCTGTGGTACCAGTGGGTAGGCATCCCTCCCTGCAGATGCAGTCCTCACTTCTGGCTGGTAGGGCAAGAGAGGCTGTCAAGCATAGCCTTCTTTAAGTATGTGCCTCCAGACCCTGGGGTTGGCCTGTAGGAAGACTCTCCAGGTGGGGGTAGGGGACAGGGTCACCACCTAGGCCATCCCATGCTATTTCTTTGGGTTATGGCTCCCCTACGTCCTTGATTTCCACTCCCTTAGGTTTCCACTCAAGCCCTTTGGTCCACTGCTTTGTCCTCTTGGGTGGGTGCAGCTCCTCCCTTTGCACCAACCCCCAACCCCCACCCCAGCACAGAGGAGAGAGGCTGGAACTGTCAGGAGAGACTGCATGATTCTAAGGCGGGACAAAAGGAAACTAAACCCCAACACACAATCTGGAAGGCACAGGACAGTAGCGTGGGGACCTCCAGTCAGTGCAGGAAAGGCCCCTCCCCCAAGAGCTCCAGACCCTGCCCTGTCTATGCCCTGAGAGACTGACAGACTCGTGAAGAGCACAGGCCCTGGCCTCACCCCTCAGATACCCCACCCCCACCCCAGGCCGCTATGGGAAGCCGACTCTGCCCTCCCCAGCCCCACCCAGAGCGTGAACCTTCCAGAGCACCCACTCAGGGCCCATTCCTCAGCGACCCCAGGCAGAGGGTGTGAAGACAGGCAGACAAGAGTCCCCAGTGAGGACTCTAGTCTCCTGAAAAGTTCAAGTTTGACTCTTTGAGGGGGCTTTGACCACAAGTAACAGAAAGCCCTATTCCACTGGCCGAAAGGATAGGGCGCTACCAGCTTATATAACAAAAAGCCCCTAGTAGGACGACCCTGGGGCCCGACAGCTTCACCTGCTTACATGGGTCTCTTCTCTCCACTCTACCCTGCTCGGCATATTGGCCGCCTCCTAGAGCCAGTTCCCCTCCTGGTCTGGAGCTGTCCACAGCTTCAAGGGACACAGCCCCTCACAGTGCCCAGAGGCAGGCTAGGGGCTTTCTCCTCTCTGTCCCAGAAGCTCCCCACCCCCGATCTTCCTCACCGCTCATTGGTCAGAATCGCACCACCTCCCAGGTGAGGGGAATGAAACCATCATGGTCAGCTTAGTTGCAACTCTTGGGGCTGCTGGTGGGGCCACAGGCAAAAATGGAGCCTTAGACACATGGAGGGGGCAAATGGGTGCTGGCTGGCCCTCGGAATGCCCACCACAGGAATGATGGTGGGGTTTTCAGGGATCTCGACCCTAGCATTTTGCACCTGTTTTTCTCCTAACCACAAGGATGGCATGCTAGAGGAATTAGACCTTTCAAGGGAGGCGGGAAGAAAACTAAATACCCTAAGAAACAGCCTCAGTGCAGATGAAAATAGAAAACAAATTTAAAAGGATGGATTTCAAGAATCTACGGAGTTTTTTAGGTTCAAAAAGTCATTTGCCTAAGTAGAAATAGAGCAGGCCCACTCTGACAGGTGTTCATCTGAAAACGACCTGCAGCTTTTTGACCTCTAATTCCCTGTTAGCCAGCACTGGGTGCAGTCTGGCTGTCTTAAGAGAGGTAGGATCCAGGTCCAGGGATGTGCTTCTGCTTCTCTGAGGCCGCGTGATTCCAGTCCGCAGACTTGCCCCATGGGGAGGAAAGAGAAAGCGGCCGCGTAGACTTCGGGTCGAGTGAGCGCCTGGGAAGCTGGCGGGAGAAAGAGGACGATGCGCGGCCCGGCGCAGGTGTGTGAACGGGGACGGGGCGCATCTGGGCACCCTCTCGCGGGGCGGTGACGCCGGGGCTGGGGACTGCGGCGCCAACCCCAGCACCCCACCGATTGACTCAGCGCCGCGTTCCCCTGCAGCAGCCGCGCCCGCCCTGGGCCCTGGGGGCCTGGAGAGCGACTTCAGCAAGGTCCGGCACAAACTCCGTAAATTTCTACCGAGGCGGCCCACTCTGCAGTCCCTGAGGGAGAAGGGCTACATCAAAGGTAGCAGAGGGGCGCGGAGGACAGGGCGGCGGTGGCGAAGGGGCGGGGCAGCCGCCGGGCGGCGCTGATGAGCCTCTCCCCCAGACCAGGTGTTCGGCTGCGCGCTGGCCGCGCTGTGTGAGCGAGAGAGGAGCCCGGTGCCGCGCTTCGTTCAGCAGTGCATCCGCACCGTCGAGGCCCGCGGTACGCGCCGTGGCCACCTCCCAGGACCCCTGTCGGAGATCCCTGGGTGGGCGCAGGGTCGAGGGGGGAAGAGTAAGAGGACCCGAGTAGTAATCACAGCAGGGGCTTTAGTCCCACCTCCACTTCATGCCATCCCACCCCAAACCACATCATCCTACCCAACCTGGGGTCACCTCTTCCCTCTGCTCCAGGGCTGGACATCGACGGGCTGTACCGCATCAGTGGAAACCTGGCCACCATCCAGAAGCTGCGCCATAAGGTGGACCACGGTGAGGCGTGTCCCCAGCCCCTGCCCCAGGGCCTGAGAGCGCAAAGGGGCACTGACCCTCCCCTTCCTATCCCTCCCCCGCCGCAGATGAGCGTCTGGACCTGGACGACGGGCGCTGGGAAGACGTCCATGTTATCACAGGCGCTCTGAAGCTCTTCTTCCGAGAGCTGCCGGAGCCCCTCTTCCCCTTCTCGCACTTCCGCCAGCTCATCGCGGCCATCAGTGAGCACAGGGGTGGGGGGTTGGGGGGTGGAGCTGGCCTTCCTGGGGGTCAGGAGCCCCGGGAGTCCTCCCCTCCGTGCCACTACGGCCTGGTTGAGCCTACTCTCTTGGCCGATCCTCGCCCTCTGACCCTTCCCTTCCCCCAGAGCTGCAGGACCAGGCCAAGCGCAGCCGCTGTGTGCGCGACCTGGTGCGCTCATTGCCCGCCCCCAACCACGACACGCTGCGGCTGCTGTTCCAGCACCTGTGCCGGTGAGTGGGGCGAGCCGCGCGGGAATGGGGGGCTGGGTTCTGCAGGAGACCCCCCCACGCTTGCACCTAGCTCTGGGCCTTGATTCCACCCCGCTCCCGACCTCCGCCACAGGGTGATCGAGCACGGCGAGCAGAACCGCATGTCGGTTCAGAGCGTGGCCATCGTGTTCGGGCCCACGCTGCTGCGGCCGGAGAAGGAGGAGGCCAGCATGCCCATGACCATGGTGTTCCAGAACCAGGTGGTGGAGCTCATCCTGCAGCAGTGCTCAGACATCTTCCTGCCGCACTGATGGTGGCCACTCTGCAGCAACCCAGCTGCTGGAGCTGCGGACCTGGGACTGGAGGCAAGGACCGTGGTCCCGACATAGAAGCCTGGCAGTGGGAGGCCACGCGCTGGACTCTATCTCAGTGACCCTCGCTGCCCGCCTGGTCCGCAGGCGCGTGTGAATTCCGCACGCCTCAGTTCGGAGGGTATAGTGACCCCTGGTGGGCAGTCCGCAAAATGTGATTTTTCCCTTGCATTGTCCGGTTGGGGGGTTGATTAGGTTCCGTTCACTACAGCGCCATCTAGGCTGTGCGCGCGAGAATGTGGGCCGGCGGTGGGAGTTTGTTTTCTGAGACAGGCTCATCCTGGGAGGGAGGAATTTGGATGAGGGGATTCCTGGCTTCTTCAAGGCCTCCACCCCGTGGACCACTTCTTGGAGACTCTGCGGGGCCCCTGCCCCATGTGTGGCACTTTGCAGGTCATGAAGCAGCAACCAACTTCCCTGCGTGGAAACAAGACTGCCCTGTTTCCTGCTGAGCCTCCCTTTTCTCAGGCTGCAAGGAGGAAGCTCTTGCGACAGCCCTTTGGCGGGCTGCCTGAGGACCGTTTCCATCCGCTTTCTCGTTTGGGGTTCCTCCCTCTGGTGGCCTGGCTCATCCTCCTTGTGTGCTCTATGCAAGGGTTCCATCAAACATGCACCCTACCCTGTTACTTGACAGGCACCACTTCCACACAATCCCATTTTACAGATGAGGAAACTGAGGCCCACAGAGGCAAAGTGGCTTGTTCAGGATCCAGTGGCTACTCTGACACACACACACACCTAAGCCCAGGCTTCTCCCACACCAGAGCACAGCCCCCCAGGAGGGAGAGGTCACTGCTCTCAGCTTTGTGGGCAAAGCAAAGCCACAAACCCAGGTGGGTTCTGTCTGGGCCTGGGGAGGGTTCTTTTCTGAGAGAAGGAGAAGTAGCACTGGCAGGAGCCCCAGCGCCTCTATCCTGGCTGTCAAGACTGCCTTCCTGATGCCCACCCTCCCCTGAAGCTGGGAGAGGCCTGCAGGGTGGGGGAAGGAGGACAACGACCCCAGGAAAGGAAGTGTGAACCCAGGGGGCAGCAGCACCCCCCGCCCCCTCACCCACACAAGCCACCTCTGTTGATGGGCCTTGGCCTCAGCCCCACCCACTCAACAAGCAATAATAGTTCATATTTATTGGACATTTGCAGCGTGCCAAGCATTTTGCTTGGGTGATCTCATTTGTTTCTCACAGCCAGTATTTATTGTCTGCTCTTCTGTGCCAGGTGCTGTGCTCTGGGGGAGGGATACAGCACACGCTGCCTGCCCAGGAGCTCATGGTCCTGTGGGTGAGGCTGACCCAACCCTAACAGCAAGCAGGGCCAGGGCAAGAGTACGAATGGAGGCCTCACACCATTCATCTAAATATTTTGAAGTTATAAATCAAGCTAACAGCTGTTAAATAAAATACATTCTCTTCTCCTACTTTGACAAATATCTTTTTATAACTGCCTTCCAGGCAGGCTTCTGATGTTCACTCCTTTGACGCTTCTGAGCCCCACACAGGGATGTGGTAGCACAGGGGGAGCCGGCCCTCGGCCCACCCCCGGCCCCACCCCAGCTTGTCCCTCCCTTGGAGCCATCCTGTCCCAGGGTGAGATCACAGGCACACATGTAGACACTCCAGCCCATGCGTGCCGACTGTCCACACCCCCTGCAGCCAAGCCGTGCCTGCCTTGACCGCCCCACTGGCTATACACTCCACCCTTGAGGAAGGAGCCTGGGGCTATCTGAGGAAATTCTGGAGTCCCGGGTATTTAGAGGATGGTCTAAAGGAAAAGCCTCAGACTGGGAGGTCCCCCCACAGACCCCTTGGGTGGGGAAGCAGTACAGACAGAACGACCAGAGTGGAGCCTTCTAAAGCAGGGGACCCAGGGCAGGGGCCCCTCTCACCCAGATCCGAGGGCAGAATTAGACAGATATTGATTGCTCCATTAACTACATTTGTGACAGGAGCTGGGAAGCACAGGGCACTCTGAAGGTGTCATTTGGGTTGTCCCCAAGGAACCAAGATGCCTTCGCAGAAGCCACAGTTGCGCCAAGCACTAAAGAATGAAGAAGACTCAATCAGGCGAGGAGTTAAGGGAAAAGTGTTCTATTCAGAGGGAACAGCACGTACAGAGGCTCTGAGGCAAGAAGGCTTGTGGGAAGAACAAATCTTCAGAAAAGACCATCAGGATGAACCCAGAAAGCCAGAGGGTGTGGTGCAAGGTGATGCTGGCAGAGGACAGAGTGTGCAGGACCTTGTGGGTCTCACTAGGTGGGTCCTGTAGCTGAGGACATTTGGTCACCAGGGACAGTGGGCAGGAGGAGGATGCCTGGGTGAGATCTTGGGAAGAGTCAACTCCCCTATCTGATCCTCACCCCACCCAAGGCTTCTGACCCTGCCAAAGCCTGGGTGGGCATATAGCAGCAGGAGGAGTCCCAGAATCATCACGTTTTGTCACCAGGAGGAACTTCAGAAATCACCTATTGCCAGTGAGGAAACTCCTAGAGAAATTGCATCATAACTCAACTCGTCTGAGGTCACATGGCAGGATGGTGGCAGAACCTGGCACAGAGCTTCAATGGTTCAGGTCTGAGGGCCTCCCATGCATCCTGCCAGAAGTGGGAGGCTCAGCTCTACATCCTCCATGCCGAGCACGATGCAAGGGGAGCACAGCAAGTGCACAGGGAATGCTTTGAATGGATTGGATCGTTTGGTAGAAACATCATCTGCCTTCCTGAAGCTCCACCTGGCTGCAGGGGATAGACAGAAAAGCAAGCGACAGGAGCACAGTCAACAGGGCTGTCGTAGAAGGGCCATCTCCCCAACCCCATCCTCAGCAGATGTCCTTAAGCCTTCCTGCACCCTGGCGCCTGCCCTGAACTTGCTCTCACAAGGGCCACCAGTGCCCGCCTGGTGACTAGGTCCCCTGGTCGTGCCCTGGCCTTGTGTGAGCAGACACACGGACAGCCCCATTCCCTCCTTAAGATGCACAGTTCCTTTGTCCGCAGTGACACGGGTCTTCTCCCATCACTCCACCCCTTCCTTTCTCAGCTCCCCCTCTTCTGCCCACCCTGTAAGTGGTGATGCCCCCTGGGGTTCTGCCTGGCCCACTGCTCTCTCCCCTCTTCCCTCCACGAGAGTGCTCAGCCACCCCGAGGACTCGGCCACTAGGTCTACACAGTGACAGAGTTCCAAGTACAAATGTCTACCTGTTTATTGGACACCTCTGCCTGTGCAAACTGCCTGCAAGGGAACTCCAAAACCAGGCCTTCTTCCATTAGGGGGATTGAGCCCTCCATTCACCTGAGGCCCCCTCCCCCATATCCAGTGGGCCACTCACCTTCTACCTCATAACGGTCTCCCAGAAAGGCCTCTTCTGCCATCCCACAGTCTCTCTCAGCTGGATGACCACACTAGCCTCAGGAAGGCCTCTTCCGCTCTCCACTCCGTCCTCCACCCAGCACCCATCTGACCACATCGCTTCAGCGGGGCCTCCAAGCCCTGTCCAGCCACATCTTCCGCCTCTCCCTGCGCACAAGCTGTGCCCGTGCCTGTACCTCCCAGCACACCTGGGCCATATCTTGCCTTGATGCCTTTGGACGATGCACCCCGCCTTTCACTGGCTAATCCCTCCTCCTCCTCCTGAAAGGCTTGTTCACAGCTGCCCCCTGCCCACCCTACAGCCGCCTCAGCTCTCTCCTGTGCATCTCCCTCTCGTTACTTCATCTCATCACATTATAGCTGTGCCTTGGTGTCCGTTTCCCCCATCAGGCTGCGGGCTCCTTGTTTGTCCTCCTATTCCTGGTACCTGGCACAGTGTGTGGAACTATTCTCAGTAAGATCAATGTATTGAGTGCCTACTCTGTGCCAAGTACTGTGTTATGCTTCAGAAATAAAATGCTGAGTCAAACAAACACAGACCCTTTCTTCACGGAGTTTTGCCATACTAACATTGCCAAATAAGTGAGCTGGGTCTTGCAGGATGAATAGGAGTTTGCCAGGGACCGGGGGAAAGGACATGTCAGGCAAGAGCCAAGTTGTGCAAAGGCACGGAGGTGTGATGCTGAGTCAAGCGTCCAGTATAGCCTAAGCACGGTGTGTCGAAGGACACTGGAACTCAGAATACAGGCCTGGACAGAAGGAGGAGAGGAGAGGGTCTCACCCCTGGGTCTGTACTCCCAGGAGTCTGAAAGCACCATAGCCTGGTGGCCAGAAGCACACACAGCCTCAAATGGCCTCAGCCACGCCTGGTGGTCCTGCTCTAATTCACTCTCCTGCTTTCCTTTTCTTTCCTTTTTAAATTTGAAATGTAATCCATATACCTTACAATTCACCCTTATAAAGTGTACAACTCAGTGATTTTCAGGATATTCACAAAGTTGTGGACGTATCCTACTATCTAATTCCAGAACATTTTCATCACCCCCAAAAGAAACTCTAAACCCTTTAGCAGTCACTCCCCCTCTGGGCAGCCCCTGGCAATCACTAATCTACTTTCTGTCTCCATGAATTTGCCTTTCTGAACATTTTGCATAAATGGGATCACACCATATGTGGCCTTTTGTGTCTGGCTTCTTTCAGCTAGCATGTTTTCAAGGTTCATTCATGTCATAGATGTGTCAGCACTTCATTCCTTTTTATGGCCATATAATATTCCATTGTGTGGATAGACCACATTTTTTTTTCTTTTGTCCAGTCATCATTTAATGGACACTTGGATTGTTTCCCCTTTTTGGGTAGTGTAAATAACGCTGCTGTGAACATTTTTGTACAAGTCTTTGTGTGGATGTATGTTTTCATTTCTCTTGGGTGTATACCTGGGAGTACATTCCACATTTTCGGAAGTTGCCAGACTGTCTTCCAAAGTGGCTGCCCCATTTATATTCCCACCAGCAATATACGAGGGTTTCTGCTCCCATTTTCTGCAAGACTGCTTTGAATCTTCCTTCTCCTCCGACCTCTGGCCCTCCCTCCATCTCTCTCGGTGGATGCCCTCACCTCCACCTCCCAGGAAAGACAGAGGCTCCTCAACCTCCCGTCGTTGAAGCTCTGACCTCCCTCACCACACCTGCCCTTGCTCCCCTGTCCCTGGTCTCTCCGAGCTGGCATCTCATGAGGGTATGCTAAGCCTCCTCCTGGGCTTCGAGCCCATCTTCTTCCTATTTTCAGGAAATATCCACTATCACTGACAACTTTTCTCTCTACTCATTTAACTGCTGTCTCAGCCCAAATTCCCCAGGGAACAGTCTCTGCCATGGAGGCCGGTGTGCAGGAAGTTTACTGGGGCGTGCTCTGGGGATCACACCTGTGGGGGTTGCACTGAGGAAGAAGTTGAGGTTCAGGCTCCCCTGAGGTTTCAGCTGACCCCACAGGAAGCCCTGGAGCTGGGACGGCCCCAAAGGATTGTCCCACATGCTGGCAACGGGGCCAGGCCTTTAAAGGACCCCATTATCAGCCAGTCACTGCTGGGCAAGCAGAAACAGGGGAGCATCACCTTCTCTCCCCACTCCCACTGCTCTCTCCACCCTCCATACCCCATCTGTTCTGTCAGTTTCACCACCCTCTGATCCATCCACTTCCCCTGGTCACCAGGGGCCTCACCTAGTCTAAGATTCTAACGTCTTCTGCATGAACCCCTGCAGCCACCTCCCAGCCCCCTTCCCACATCCTCTCCCCTCCCTCACCCCAATCTATCTGCATTTTAAAACACAAAAACGGATTCTGTCATCACCCTCCTTAAAAACCTTTTCACTCATCTGAAGCTAAAGAGCACAAGCTTCTATGTGTCCTCCAGGGCCCTGCCTGCCTTGGCCCCTGCCCATCCCTCAGCCTCCTCTCACGGAAGCAGCTGGCAAATCTGAGCTCCACAGTGCCCCTGCCAGGCACTTCTGGGTAAGTGGCTCATCCTGTTGTGTCTCATCTGGAAACTGGCACTGCTGCTAGCGGTTCCTGCCTCACAGCACAGCTGTGAAGACTGCATGAGCTGATATTTGCAAGGCTCTGAGAACACTCAGAAAACGCTCACTGGGTATTGTGCCTCACGCGTCCTCCTGGTTTCGGCACTGCAGCCACACAGCCCTCCATCGGTTACTCAAATGCTTCATGCTCCCTCTTGCCCCAGGACCTTTGCACATCAATCCTTGGGGGTCCTTGGCTTTCTGTCACATGGCGATGACTTCTCCTTTCTCTTCTGGGTTACGTCGACTTCTGGCTTCTTCCCGTGGCTTTCTGTCTCTCAGTGTTGATTTCATTCTGCTTATGAAGGACTCCAGGAATCTGGATTAAAGCCCATCCTGATTCCACTGGCCACCATTTAACTTAAAATAACTTCTTCAAAGGTCCTATTTGCAATGGGTTCACGCCCATAGGAATGGATTAAAATTCAGAATATGTTTTTCTGGGGTACATAATTCAAACTACACTTCTCTTACCTCACTTTGCCGTTTTACAATCCTATACTGTGCTTATCTGTTGCTGTCCGTCCCCATCTCCTAGAAGCCTCAGCAGGGTGAGGACTGTTGCAGCTCACCTTTGCATGCCTGGCACCTAGAACCATGCCAGGTGCTCAATAAGTACTTGTCTATGAGCCAGTACAGGCAAAGACAGCTAGACCAGAGTTCAAATCCCAGCTCTGCCATTTCCTCCCGAGGGACCCTGGGCAAGTTGTTCCCCTCTGGGTGCTCACGTAGAGTTAATACATTGATGCCCACCTCGGAGAGCTCTTATGATGATACAATAAGACATGAGCAACATGCTTGCCGCAGAACCGGGGTGGGAACACTTGTGAGGTCTGCTGGCCTTCATTCCCTAAGCCCAAGGGTGGTCCCAAGTCCTTGGGCTGGGGCCTCTGGCCGGTGGGGCCAGCAAGAGCCAGACCTGGAAGTGGCCTGGAGGAGCTCCTGGGCTGTGGCCCGATTGCCCAGGGAGGGGCCGAGCACGTGGGCCTGTGATCCTTTTGTCGCCCAGATCTTGGGGCAGTCTTGTTTCAAGGCTGAGTCCCAGCAGGGCTATAGGGCAGATCCTTTGACCATTTTCGGGCTGGAGCATTGGAGGTGGAGGAGCGCCCCCATCAGGCCAGCACAGGGAGCGGTGCCTATTGAAATTAACAAGAGAGACGAGCGAGATCTTGCCAGGTAGAACTGAGACTTCCAAGGTCTCCTGTGCCCTCCAAGAGGGCATATTCCCCCTCTGTTGCCAGCTTAGTTTATTAAGTGAGTGGCAGCTTTCTTTTTGGGGAGAAGAGGCCAAGCCAGGGAGGGCTTGTGTGCCTGCTGGAATAAGGGACTTTACCCTCTCCAGCCTGCCAGGTGCCACGGGGTGGAGATGAGCAGGTGGATGATATGACCAGGTAGTTTTTTTAAATAAACTTTTTGTTTTGAAATAATTACAGACTCACAAGCAGTTTCAAACATAGTAGAGCAGTCACACACCCATCATCCCCGTCACACACCCATCATCCCCTTCCTCCAGGGTCACATCTTATAAATCTGTAGGGAATCATCAAACCAGGAAATCAGTGAGCACTGTACACATAACTAAACCCACACCCCACACGATTTCACCTATTTTTACATGCACTCATTTTTTGGTACATATTTGTGTATAGTTCCATGACATTTTATCACATGTATAGATTCATATAGCCACCACCACAATCAAGATAGAGAACTGTTCCATCATCACAAAGGAAATCCCTCACACTGCCTTTTATAGCCACACCCTCCCTCCCCTTCCCTAATTAGGTACATCTTGTCTGTTCTCCATCTCTATAATTCCATCATTTTGAGAACGTTTGAGAGTCACACAATATGCAACCTTTCAAGATTGGCTTTTTGCACACAGCATGATGCCCTTAAGATCATCCAAGTTGTTGCAGGAATCAATACTTTATTACTTGTTATTGCTGAGTGGTATTCCAGAGGTATTGTTTTAAAGAGACTCTCCCAGCTGTGGGTGAAGGATGGAGGGAAGGAGGCCATGTAGGAAGTTGCTGGAATCCAAGTAAATGTCACGAGCCAGACCTCTGTCCTGGCAGAGCTTGGTGCCACCTCCCTGCAAACTGGCCTTAGATGTTTTCAGGCCTTGGGTCTGCAGCAGAGACAACGGATTGGGAGGCTCTAGGCTGATCTGCCAGTAGGGGGCGCCAGAGGTCTTTTGCCCAAGGGGTCCTTCCTGACAGTGAGCGCCAGGCGGGGAGCAATGGGCCACTCTGGGGGTGGGCAAGAGAACCCTGGAGTCTTGAACCCCCTCTGGACTCCAGACCCGGGTTTCAGTCCAGCCCTGAGCTCAGAGGCTGGGGGATGAGGCTGATGATGGGCCCTCTAGCAGGAGGCAAGATGAGCCCTGGGTCTTGACATGGTGGGCTGGGGTCCCAGGTTGGGGGAGGGCTCTAGCCCTCTCTCAGCCCAGAGCTTCCCTTCAGGGGTGGCTCTGAGCTCAGGCCATGGAGCCTGGCCTCACCACCCCTGCCCAGCCCACCCTACCCCTTCCCTGACAACTGCTCTCAGCTCCACTCCCACTTCTCCCAAGCCCTGGAGTATGTGTTAGCTCCCTCTTTGTCCCGGTACTCTATATTCCCCTCTCTGGATGTGCCCACCCTTTACTCGGGCCTTACCCAGCATGCTCTTGGCTGTGTGGATCCCGCATTTGGGAGGCACGCACTGGGTGAGCACTTACTGTGTGCCCACCCTGGCTGATACATTCCCAGGGGCTCTGTCTGCTTGTTAGAACACTGCTGAGTGGCAGGCACTTTCCAGGAAACCCCCATCCCTTTCAGAATTCAGCCCACACTCTTCACTTGACCTTACCCCCATGCCAAGGCTCCTTGTCCCCTGGCTGGCTCCACCTGCTCACTCATGCACTCCCTGGATGCCTTGTGGCTGCCAGAACATGCCATGTGTGCTCCCACACCCAAGCCCTTGCTCATGATGTTCCGTCTTAACTGTCCTTACCCCCTTTCTCTACCTCCATGCCCTCTCCTCCATGAAGCCTACCCCAATGCCAGCACAGAGCAGGTGTTCAAAATATAAGAGTTCCCATACTCAGTGCTCCCACGGTGCAGGCGGTATACACTTCCATAAGAGAATCTTTCCTGTACAGCCATGTTTAATAATTTATAATGAACACACCCCCAGAGAACAGGCAGGGATTATTTTTCCATCATCTTTGACTCCCCAGAGCCTGGCACACAGAAGGGGCTAAGTAAAGTTGGATTGAATGAATGAATGTGTCAGCTATATATCTTTGAAACCCTCTTTCTGTAACCTGCTCCTGACCCTCTCCCCTTCTGATTACTCTTTAGTGGTTTTTGTTGCAGGCTCTCCTTCCCCTGCTGCCCCTAAGTGTGGACACTCCACCATCTCTTCTGCTTGCCTCCCCCTATCTTGGCAATCTCTCCCACCCTGGCAGCTTTAACTGCCCCCAAATGCCTACAGCAGCCCCGAGCCCCCAGCCCTAGGCACCTCTCCTCCCTCTCCCCCTTTGCTTGCTTGTCTTCGTCTTTCCCACTAGTATTAAGCTCCATCAGAGCAGAATCTTGTCTGTTGATTGACTCCTATACCCTTGTGCCTGTGCATGCTCGGTAAATATTTGTGGAATGAGTGAATGAATGAGTGAATGAATGAAGAGTCTCCCTCTGAGGTTCTGTGAACACCTCAAACTCAACCATCCCAGATTGCTTTCACCATATCCTCACTCCCCACAATTTGCTTCTCCTGTCTTTGTTACCTCTCTCCTCCCAGTCCCCCAAATCAGAAATCCCAGAGGTACCCCAGATGTCCCCCTTTCCTCCCTTAGCCCATCAACCAGGTGCTCTGTTGCCCTGATTCTATCTCTGGCCCTTCTCACCCTCCCTCCCCATCCCTCATCCCTGGGATACTTTTTTTTTTTTCCTATAGTTTTATAGAGTTATATTCACATACCATACATTTATCCACAGTGTACAATCAGTTGTTCATAGTACCTGGGATACTTTTTGATTAGACCATCTTACCCTGGACCTCCTTAACTGCTCCTTGCTGGGTTCCCCCTGTACATTTTTGCTTCTGTCCACACTGCCACTGGGATGATTTTCCCAAAACATTGATCTCAGTATGTCAATCTCTACTTAAAACCCTCATTGCATCCACATCCCCTGCACTGTGCTTCACTCATGCTGCGGTGGCACATGACCTTGTTCTAGGGGTTCAAGGAGAAAGAGGATATTGGTGATAATGAGCATCGAGTGGCAAGATGAGGAAGTTATTTCTTTTCCAATTCTTTCCAGCTTTCTGATGCTTTCAAGTGATGCTGAAATGTCTTTAACACCTCTCGTACATTTGCTAACCTCACCCTTTTAAAGCAGACGGGGACTCCAGCCACAGCTGCAGGGCAAAACAGCTAGCTAGAATGGCAGTGATAGCATTCTCTCATTTTTATTTTATTTATTTTACATGTGCCATGTAAAATATGCCATGTGATAACGGTTTCTAATTATGGTAATCATGTACCATAAAATAAATTTATTTGGGAAAGGATAATTGCAAAACATATATCCATCAAAGGACTCAGATCCAGAATAAGTAAAAAACAAACCAAAAAACTTCTATATGTCAGTAAGAAAGATCAATAGAAATTTAAAAATCAAACAGAAAAATAAGCAAAAGGCTAAACACATCACAAAGGAGGATATATAAATAGCCAATAAACATATGAAAAGGGCTCCACTTCATTAGTCATCAGGGAAATGCAAATGAAAACTGCAATGTGATACCACAGTACAGCCACCAGGGCCAAAATGAGAAAGACTGACAGCGTCAAATGCTGGCAAGGAGCAGTCGGAACTCTCCTTCACTGGGAGCAGGAGGAGGTGATCTATAACAATGACTTGGAAAGCTGGACATTTCTACTGAAGATCCATATGTCCTCCCCCCTGTGGCCCAGGGATTCCACTCCTAGGCATAATTCCAACAGAAATGAGAACAAGCATTCACCAAAAGAATCTTCACAACAGCTTTAATCATAAGAGCCAAACACTGAAAACCATCTGTATGTCCATCGGCAGTAGAATGATAAATGCATTGCATATGTTCCCATGATGGAATACTCTGTAAAAGTGAGAGTGAATGAATCAAACTACACAAATGTCAAGAAAAAGAAGCCAGACAGAAAAAGGGAACTTTCTTTATGTTTTCATTTATATGAAGTTCAAATGAGGACAAAATAATCTATGCTGTTAAAATTCAGAGAGTGGTTATTCTGGGGAATTGTGCCTGGAGGGAAGCATGGGAGGCTGGGGGTGGGGGTGGGGGGCTGCCAAGGGTCTCAAAATATTCTATTTTAGACCTGGATGCTGATTACATGAGTGTGTTCAGTTCGTGAGAATTAGTTGATTTGTGTACTTCTTCATACATATATGATACGTAAAGAAAAAAAACTTAAATTTAAGTCTATAAAAAGTCAATCCACTTAAAGATAAAATTTAGGAAAATGAAGGTTTGAGGATATGACAAGTCTCTTGAAGTGCCTTCTGGGAACTCTGCCCTCTAGGATCAAGTCCAAATAGCCATCCTGGGCTCAACCCTGCCCCATGTTACAGGAGCAGCTCAGTGTAGCCATTACAAGCCTGAGTCTGAATCTGAGCTCCACTGGCTGTGGGACTTCAGGCAAATTCCTTAGCCTCTCTGAGCATGAGCTTCCTCATCTATAAATCACCTCAGAGAGGAAGCAAGTTGACCAGAGGGACACAGCGGCCCAGGGTTGGGCACACAGGATGGACTTGATAAACACCACCGTGCCCAGCTGCCTGCTGCTCCCCGAACAAGCCTTGCTGTGTCACACCCTGAGTGTTGGTGTGGTGCCCTTCCACCTGGGATCACGCCCTCTTCCTTCCATGCCCAGCTCAGGTGCCTCTTCCTAGGTGATGCCATGCCCCAGGTGAGGTCAGCTCCACCCCTCCACGCCAGCCTGCGCATGTCCACACCACATGTCCAATGCTAATTCCATTCTACTTTGACTAGTTATATTGTCCGCTATTACTTTCGTGGTCGGCACTGTACGTGGCCCCTAGGAGGAGGCTCTCGACCCAAACTTGCCGAATGAAGAGTGAACTGCCCTTCAAGGGACTGTAATTTCATGCAGCTCCCTGGGAAGTTCTGATTCCTTCTGTGTGCTCCTTAGAACACACCAGACGCACAGCCTCGCATCAGAGACCTGGTCCAACTCTACAGAGAACTGGCACCATGAGATGCACTGTGGGCGAGCGATTACCACCATGACGTCAGCCTCAAAGGTTAGGGATGTCCACAAATCATCCCAGTTCCCCTTATCACCATACATGGATAGGTCACCCACGAGAGCATCTCCAAGCTTCTACTTCAACCCTTGGTAGGGAAGCAGCTTCCCCAAGCCAGGCACTTGCTGTGTGAGAAATGACACTTGGTTTGAGTCACCAGCAGGGCAGGGGGACAAGGGAAGCAACTTGTTCAGATGTGACTTAACATGTGACCGAGTCCAGGGCTCCCTGCAAGGTTTGGTAGATCAGTGAAATCTGGTAAATCCTTCACCAAGAAAAGTGCTACGGAACCCTGTCTGCAAGCTAAGCTGTGCTGTCTCCAAGACCTGTGCCAACTAGCCCCTCGTGTCCTTCCACCCCCTGCTCCGCACACCCTCCTACACATGCAGACACTGACACACCACTGGGCCTTGGCCCATGCTGGCCCCTCAGCCTGGAATATCCAGCCTCATCTCTCAATCTATGGAATTCAACTTTGTAGGTACAAGTGCCTACAAAGTGCCCAACCTGTGCTGGTCAGGATGACAACAGAAAAGACAGGAACCCTTGTCTTCCTGTGTTCTGTGTAGAGACAGACACGGATGAAATTCACAATATAGGGTGGTGAGTAGAATGGATGGGTGGGGCACAGGGGTCTGTGGGAGACCAGAGAAGAGGCACCAGATTTTGGCAAGGGAGTTAGGGGAGGCTTCCTGGAGGAGACTAATGATCTGATTGCTGATCAATTTGCAATCTGTCCCTCCCACTAGAATGTAAGCCCCATGAGGGCAGGGACCTCATGCCTGTTCCTCAACTGTTTTCCCAATGCCTGGGACAGTGACAGGCCTGGAGTAGGTGTTCAGTCAACATTTGTGAATGAATCAGGCAATAGCTGAGCTAAGAAAGATGAGTGGAAGTTGGGCCTTCTGAAGGCATTCTGGGCCTGGAGGTGGGAAACAGCAGGGTGCTCGGGGGTGAGGGGAGCCAGCTGGAGTGGGGCAGGCAGGGCGGATCAGAGAAGGCTACTCATTCCCTCCTGTGAGGCCCTGCCCCTGCCTGGCACTTGTCTACTCTTCCTTCACTATCTAAATCCTGCCTTGTGTGATGTGAATTCATTCATCGTGACTTACTCGAACAACCACTATGTGCCAGGTATAGCTGGAGCAAAATGCCTGCCACACGCAGCAGGGACCGGTTTCCACAGTGTTTTCCCATCCAGTGTCTCACCTCATCCTCACAGCAGCCTTGGGAAAAGGTATCCATCAATCCATCCATCCATTAACTCATTTATTCATACACTTAGCAAATATGTGTTGAGTGCTTCGGACGCATCAACACTGTTTCAGGTGCCAGGAATGTAAAGTAGCAAGAAGGAAACCAGGAGCTTATATTGGGAGATGAGGAAGAGGGATAGACTTGTAAACCAACCAACAAATAACTTTAGGTTATGATAACTGCTGTGGAAAAAAAATAACAAATGGATGATGGAGAGTGACCATGGAGGCGGTAGGTGGTCAGGGCCTGTTCAAGAAGGGGGCACCCGAGAAGGCACCAGCCACGGAAAGAGCACAACCAGGCAGGGCGGCGGGACAGGGCCTGGGGCAGAATGAAGGGCCTTCCGCACAGCTGGACAGCTGGGAGTTCATTGGGCCCCGATGGGGAGTGGAAGGTGCGTGTAGAATAGGAAGGCAGCGGCCAGATTGGGCCAGGGTCATAGACATTCAGATGAATTCTGCAGTGAGACGGGAACCCACTGAAAGGCTTTAAGGAGGCGAGCCGATGCATTCGGACTTAATTTTTTAAAAGTCCGCCCAGCCAAGCTGAAGTCAGTAGAGATGGAAAACTCTGTGTTGGTTTAAGATCTACGTGGGAGGTAAAACTGTCAGACCCAGTTGCTGGAAACCTTGCTGTCCCTTCCCAACCTGCTTCTCCCCATCTTTCCCCTGCTCAGTAAATGTCACCCCTGCACTCCCTCTTGCTCCAGCTGGAAATTTCTGAGTCCTTCTTGTGTCAGTCCTTCCCTGCACTCCCCACACTGGATTCACCTGTCAGTATTCACGCTGGGAAAATGGAACAACGTCCAGGTGGCACAAAGTGCCCAGCTGAGGTAAGGTGTGCCCAGCAGTCTGGCTGTGGGACTGTTCCTGCTTCTCTATAGGTGGGGGGCAGGGAGAGTGGGCTTCAGCCACAGTCAGGTTCTGCCAGGCAAGGGGGACAAAGGGAACAGGCAATGAGAGAGCTGGGGTTGTTGCAAGGGAGTGATTATTTTAATTTAAACGGTGGTCTGTGGACTTCAAGGTGGGAAAGGAGGGAAGGGAAAAGGGGAGGGGTGATGGTCCATGGGAAAGGGGGAGGGTCGCCGGATGGGGGTTTAGGAAGGAATCCACTGGAGGAAAGGGGTGCTGGAAGGTAGGAGGTGTGGTCAGGGTGGAAACTGAGGGGGCGGCGAGGAGAGCGGGAAGGGGCAGCGGAGATGAAGAGGAGGAAGTCTAGGGGCGAGGAGGAGGTGGGGTGCTGCCAGGATGGTGGAGCCATTAAGAAGGGGAGGGCAGCAGGCAGTGAGAGGAGAGCTAAAGCCCTCCCAGAATGAGGGGGTGCGGCAGGGAGCTGGGGGTGCATTCAAAGGAGCCAGGGGTGGGGGCCAAAGTGGGGGGAGGAGGAATGGTTTGGAATTGACACAAGGGGACAAGAAAGATGATCACTTCTGCCTCCCGGCCCTGAGGAGCTTCCCCAGGAAAGGGCTGCTGGGAGGTGGGGTCTCCATCGGGGCCAGGAGGTAGGAGACACTGTGAGAAACCCCAGGCTCCCAGAAGGGGGCTGCAAAGGGGTTCTGGAGAGAGGCCTGGACAAGGAGGTGGGCCACGCTGCTGATGCAGAAGAAGGGGCCAGCGGGTGGGGCAAGTGGGGTAAGAGAAGGGAGTGGAGACCAAGGGTTGGGGGATGGCAGAGGACCCTGAGGAGGGATGAAGGACTCCAAGGAGGGTGAGGGGTCCCCCAGGGGTTAGCCAGCTCCTCTCGAACTGCCTCAAACTCCCACACTGCCAGCTCTTTCCAGGCCAGCAGGACCAGCCTGCCCAGGGGGAGGGAGTCCTCCCCCAGCCTGGGCCCCGGGGCTGGGCAGACCCAGGTGTGAGGCGGAAGGGCACCGGGAGGGCAGACCCCACCCCTCACCCCTGCTCCTGTGCAGATAATCTCCGCGGGCACCAGAAGGGCACTGCCTGACGCCCCAGAAACTGCTCTGCGACCGCGAGGAAGGCTGGTGGGGAGCCCGGGGCCCCCGATTAACCTCCAGGCCCACCACAGCCTCTCTGCTGTGTTTGCTGTGGAGAAGGCAGGTGCCTCCCCGAGCACCCTGGCCCCCTTATCCCTGTGTGCAGGAAGGCCCCTCAATGCGACCACCTTGAACTGACAGGCCTCAGCATGTGACACCTGCCCTCCTCCTCCTCTGGGAGGCAACTGATAAGAGACCTGGCCCTGTGATCTGTCATCTTGGCTGTTACAGAGCAGAGCTCCTTGCAGCCCGGTGCAGGGAGACTGCGGTGATTCTGGACAAAGTTTGATGGGTGGAGGGTGCAGGTGACCTCAGGGGAAGCTCTACCAGCTCAGGCTCCTCGTTATCCATTCCACAGTGCTGGGCAGGATTGGGGCTAGACCCTGGGATACAGAGAGGACAGAGCCTGCCCCAAACCCTGATGTTTCACAGACTGACAAGTGATTGGTGAACCAGGGGTAGGAATGGGGCATTCACAGAGGGTGTAGGAGCCCCAAAGAAGTGCCACAGCTGCTTGGGGGGTTCAGAGGCCCAAATATGCTCACAGGCTGGGCGTCATCATGAAGCCTGGACCAAGGAGTGTCAGAAAGCCTGGATTTGTCTTCCAGATCTGAGGGTGTGCCACTAGTGACCCTGACAGAACCAATGAAGGGTACAGTCCTGGTAATCCCGACTTGAGCATTTAGGATGTACTAGGCATGAGCAGCAGGCAGGACCCCTTCCTCTCAGATCACCGTCCCCAAAGTCCTGACACGTCAGCACCATCACGATTCTCACTTCACAGAGGAGCAGGCAGGACCCCGGCTGCAGCAGGCCTGGCCCCGTGCGGCGATGGGCTCCCCATCCATCCAGTGGTCATTCAGTGATGCTTATGGAGCACCCACTGCATGCCAGGAACTGTTCTAAGTGTTGGGGATATAGCAGATTACAACACAGACTAACATCCCTGTCCTTGCAGAGCTAAATAAGAAACAAAGAAATCAAGGTGGGAGAGTCCAGGTGGTTCAACGTCCCAAACCACTGGTCACTTCCCAGCCACTGCCTGCGAAAGCACTCTACCCAGGCTGGAGCCCAGAGGGCTAGGGGCAGCCCCAAGAGTTTGGGTCTCTCTCATTGTGAGCCTAGGTTGGGGGAGACAGACCCCCTGAGCCCTTTCATCTTTGGGGACCGTGATAACATTGAGTTTCTGAGCCTGCAAGCCAGATTTAGGACCAGTTGCAGTTCCCCCCTTTATTGGTCCTGATGGAAGGCCCCTCTGGCTCCTCCATGTCTCTCTAAGTGCAGCCCCCTCACTGTCTGCAGCTCATGCTGGCTGTTGGCCTCGGCTGGGACTAACTGGTCAGACACCCACATGTGGTCTGGCCTTCCTCACAGCACTGGCGGCTTCACTGTTGTCATGGCAGCTCAGGGCTCCAAAGGTGAATGTCCCAAGCGAACTAGGAGGAAGCTGAATTGTCTTTAGGATCTATCCTTGAAAGTCACATAACCTCACTTCTGCCATCCCTATCATCACTGTATTGTATAAGGTCAGCCAGATTCAAGAATAGCGGGGGGCATCAGATGGTAACCCTAGGAGAGCTGATGTCAGAGTCTACCCACTAGGCCATAAGATTTCATGTGACTCCAGGCTTCCCGGAGAGAGACGGAAGGGCCTTAACCAAGGCAGTAGTTATGGGCATGGAGCAGGGGCAGCGAAGATGCACACTAAGCAGGTAAAAGCACTGTCCGCTGTGGATTTCCCAGCCTGGGCATGCAGAGGGTCAGGGACCACTGGGCTGGATGGGTGGTTCTGGAGGGCTGGGAAAGCACTCAGGAAGCCTCTTCTCCCCAGCTGGGAGCCCAAATCTTTACTTTGTGCCAGGGAGAAGGGAGAGGAGGGTACTGCTCTTGGTAGGCCTGGATAGGACCCAGCTAAGCTCCTCAAGAGCTTTGCAAGGAGCTGGTGAGGGAGGATAAGATGTCAGATCCCACTGCCCAGATTGTAGCCACCACAGCCTTTGGGAAGTGAAACTTTTTTAAGGCCAACTTTCACATTTGTTGCTTGAGATTGGGTTTCAGGGGCTCCCCTGGTGGGAGCTGCAGGCAGAAGCCTGGGGCCCCAGCTCAGGGCCTGAAAAGCACCGAAACTTGCTTGGGGGATGTGGGAGAAAGAGGGGTGGAGGCTCCCAGGTGACCCTCTGTGGGGATTCCCAGTTTGGGGAAGAGCAGTGAACTCACAGGGGCCCTTCTATTTTAACGCCATCCCTGGGGGTGGGGACAAGGCAGGGACTCTGGCCTGGGAGTCAGCCTGGGTCTTTGTCTCAGCTCCACTAGGAAAGATCTGTGCAACCTTCAGAAGTCACTTCCCCTTTGAATGCTCAGTTTCCTCATCCATCAAATGTCAGGTCGGTCATCTTCCTGACATTAAAAGCTGATTGCCCAGATATGAATGTCAGTATTAGTGCATACAGCCACTGTTTAAAAAAAAAACAAAAAACAAAAAACTGAAAGAGCCCAGACTTCAATCAGTCACATGAATGAAGCAGGTCTGGTTAAGGCCAGCACAAACTGGGCCAAAGGGTAAAGGGCAAAACTGACTGTGTTTTACAACTTCAACTTCCATATGAGACCAAGGGAAG